>VXBC01010849.1:373311-420566 GCA_013399945.1 Ploceus nigricollis
ATAATAATAATAATAATAATAATAATATACTGAAGCAAATCAAACATATGTAACAGCGGGTGCATAATTTCCATAGGTTACGTTGCTATGTAACTCTTCTCTGTATACACGCTCAGTCCGTGACGGCCTGAAAAAACCCCTAGGATTTAGAAAGACCACTTCTAATTCTGAAAAGTGGAAACAAGCATGAGGTTGAAATTAATTTGTGTTTCCTGCTTTTAGCTTGAACCACTTTGAACACCTTCAACTGCCACGTTGTTCATGCCTGGAATAGGCTTAATGCTCCACCATGTGGCAAATGCAAGAACATCTACTGAGAAAAAAAACAATAAATCAACGTCTCCTCTGCATCTCCTCTGAATATTTCATATGAAATTCACATCATTTTTCTTCCAGTTATTGGCTATGGTATCCAAGGGCCTCCCACCCCACTGCCCCATTTCCAGCTCAGAGAACAAACACAGCGACTATCACAGATATACAAGAACAAGCTCACGCACACCAATACAAAAGGTAACATTAATGCTTAAATGAAAAAGGGTCCTCTCCAAATAATTCTTTAAAATATTAAAATCATTTTTGAAAAAAATCTATAATACCAAAAGATCTAATAAAGTAGTAAGGCACTCAAATCAGTATATACTGTAGTCTCTTGCATTATTATACTGAAAGGCATATGGCACCACGTCCAGTCTGCCATACTCTCCCCATAGCTGTAAGGTCGCTCTTCCAAAACCAGACTCCAGAAACCTTGCTCTGCTGGCTTCAGTTTGCCTGCTGAGGTGGATCCAACCTCCTAGCAAGTCACTCCACCCCCAAGAGCTGAGGCGCACTGTCGGCAGAAGCCAGGATGTGATTCATGGGAGACGGCGCGTTGTGCATCTCCAGCAAGTCTTGGATGAAACCTGAGGGCCTCTCGTGCTCGGAGCTGCCCCGCGGTTCCTGGTCTTTTGCCGTGTGTTTCTGTGCGCTCTTGGTGGGCTCGGCGAGGCAGGCGCCGCTCCTCTCCTCTCCGCAGGGGGAGTCCGTGACCATGCCGGCCAGGGGCTCGTTCCGGCTCCCCACGAGGGACGAATGGCTACTGACGCCCCCCGCGGAGTCGCACTCGCTTTCGGAGATGGGGTTGGCGCCGCTGTGGCTGGACTCATTCTCACTGTCTTCTCCACACCTTGACTGCGTCTCCTCCTTGTCACTCTCCTTCCCGTGGTTTCGGGCATTTTTGACTTTCTGGTGGATGCGCTGGTGACGGACTAGGCTGTGCTTCAGAGTGAAGGTCCGTTCGCAGGTTTGACACTTGTAAGGTCGCTCACCTGGAAGAGAATGACAACACAAAATCAGCCGTGAGGTCACCACGTGCCTCCCTCTTGTTTCAAGCAGCATGAAACACTTCGCACTTTGGAAATTCAGTACCTACATCGAACGTCACATTTATGCAGATTTTTTGCTTCTGTACCAGCAAACTAGCTGATGGAGTGCAAGCAGGAATACAGGTAAATGTCCACGGCACAAATGGAGCATTGGAACTAAGCAAGGCCCTGTACTAAGGAGGGAGGAACACCGTAAGCACCACGTGCTCACTAGCATCCTGCCTCATTTAGTCAGCCAATTTTCTGGAAAAAGTTTACACTCAATCTCTGGAACTCAAAATCCTTTAGGAAACCAGCCCACCATGTGGGCTCCCTGCTGCAGGTCAGCCCCAGACACATGTGGAGAGAGAGAATACTTTCCTCAGCAGGAACTCATTGGAAAACAAAGCAACTGCAGACAAAATTCTCCCAAAATACGAACCAGGCATATTGCCCCAAGGTGCTGTCTGCCCTGAAGAACCAAAGGTCCCACCCCAACTTGTACTCCCTTTCCAACTGTGCCTCTTAAAGACTTTTCAGTGCTGCAATTCCATCAAGACACCATCTTGTGCCAATGAGCATCAGAATGAGACACGCAGTAGGAAGGCAGAGGTTTCTTGCACACTTCAGTGTGTCCCAAATGTTCCTCTTCTGAGTAAACAAATCCCAAAACCTTACAGGTATCTTTAAAAAACCTCACACATTAAAACCGAAGTATAAGGAATGTGCAACCTGACAGTATTTTGTAAATATAGTTGAACAANAGGAGGAGGAGCTGGTGAAAGCTGATGAGTCAAGAACACTCCGAGACGGGATCCAAGCTGCGCTACGCATCTCCGTGGGCAAATATTGCCCATTGGTTTCTGCTGACTGCAGAGACAAGCGAACTGATGGATTTATAAAATAATAATATAATAATAATAATAATAATAATAATATACTGAAGCAAATCAAACATATGTAACAGCGGGTGCATAATTTCCATAGGTTACGTTGCTATGTAACTCTTCTCTGTATACACGCTCAGTCCGTGACGGCCTGAAAAAACCCCTAGGATTTAGAAAGACCACTTCTAATTCTGAAAAGTGGAAACAAGCATGAGGTTGAAATTAATTTGTGTTTCCTGCTTTTAGCTTGAACCACTTTGAACACCTTCAACTGCCACGTTGTTCATGCCTGGAATAGGCTTAATGCTCCACCATGTGGCAAATGCAAGAACATCTACTGAGAAAAAAAACAATAAATCAACGTCTCCTCTGCATCTCCTCTGAATATTTCATATGAAATTCACATCATTTTTCTTCCAGTTATTGGCTATGGTATCCAAGGGCCTCCCACCCCACTGCCCCATTTCCAGCTCAGAGAACAAACACAGCGACTATCACAGATATACAAGAACAAGCTCACGCACACCAATACAAAAGGTAACATTAATGCTTAAATGAAAAAGGGTCCTCTCCAAATAATTCTTTAAAATATTAAAATCATTTTTGAAAAAAATCTATAATACCAAAAGATCTAATAAAGTAGTAAGGCACTCAAATCAGTATATACTGTAGTCTCTTGCATTATTATACTGAAAGGCATATGGCACCACGTCCAGTCTGCCATACTCTCCCCATAGCTGTAAGGTCGCTCTTCCAAAACCAGACTCCAGAAACCTTGCTCTGCTGGCTTCAGTTTGCCTGCTGAGGTGGATCCAACCTCCTAGCAAGTCACTCCACCCCCAAGAGCTGAGGCGCACTGTCGGCAGAAGCCAGGATGTGATTCATGGGAGACGGCGCGTTGTGCATCTCCAGCAAGTCTTGGATGAAACCTGAGGGCCTCTCGTGCTCGGAGCTGCCCCGCGGTTCCTGGTCTTTTGCCGTGTGTTTCTGTGCGCTCTTGGTGGGCTCGGCGAGGCAGGCGCCGCTCCTCTCCTCTCCGCAGGGGGAGTCCGTGACCATGCCGGCCAGGGGCTCGTTCCGGCTCCCCACGAGGGACGAATGGCTACTGACGCCCCCCGCGGAGTCGCACTCGCTTTCGGAGATGGGGTTGGCGCCGCTGTGGCTGGACTCATTCTCACTGTCTTCTCCACACCTTGACTGCGTCTCCTCCTTGTCACTCTCCTTCCCGTGGTTTCGGGCATTTTTGACTTTCTGGTGGATGCGCTGGTGACGGACTAGGCTGTGCTTCAGAGTGAAGGTCCGTTCGCAGGTTTGACACTTGTAAGGTCGCTCACCTGGAAGAGAATGACAACACAAAGTCAGCCGTGAGGTCACCACGTGCCTCCCTCTTGTTTCAAGCAGCATGAAACACTTCGCACTTTGGAAATTCAGTACCTACATCGAACGTCACATTTATGCAGATTTTTTGCTTCTGTACCAGCAAACTAGCTGATGGAGTGCAAGCAGGAATACAGGTAAATGTCCACGGCACAAATGGAGCATTGGAACTAAGCAAGGCCCTGTACTAAGGAGGGAGGAACACCGTAAGCACCACGTGCTCACTAGCATCCTGCCTCATTTAGTCAGCCAATTTCTGGAAAAAGTTTACACTCAATCTCTGGAACTCAAAATCCTTTAGGAAACCAGCCCACCATGTGGGCTCCCTGCTGCAGGTCAGCCCCAGACACATGTGGAGAGAGAGAATACTTTCCTCAGCAGGAACTCATTGGAAAACAAAGCAACTGCAGACAAAATTCTCCCAAAATACGAACCAGGCATATTGCCCCAAGGTGCTGTCTGCCCTGAAGAACCAAAGGTCCCACCCCAACTTGTACTCCCTTTCCAACTGTGCCTCTTAAAGACTTTTCAGTGCTGCAATTCCATCAAGACACCATCTTGTGCCAATGAGCATCAGAATGAGACACGCAGTAGGAAGGCAGAGGTTTCTTGCACACTTCAGTGTGTCCCAAATGTTCCTCTTCTGAGTAAACAAATCCCAAAACCTTACAGGTATCTTTAAAAAACCTCACACATTAAAACCGAAGTATAAGGAATGTGCAACCTGACAGTATTTTGTAAATATAGTTGAACAAGTGGGAAGGCGACAAGGAGAAGAGTCAACCCACAGCATTGGTGCAAAATCCTCAGCTGAAAATACACTGATCTGACAGTGGGGGTAGGTCATAGTTACATTTATGAATTAGAAGAAAGCACTGTGCCAGGTTCCTGTTCCACACCTATTCTATGTTAAAATATCCTTCAAGTGTCAAATAAGAAAGAGAAACAAACAGGAAAAAAACGTACTGACAAAGCTCACAATAACCCAGCATGCAATGAAAACAAAACAGAGTATGGAAAAGTCTATGGGCACACATTGTTTGGGAGTAAAGCTCAGTACTTTAGATATCAGCATTTCCCTGAAGCTTCTGCACTTGTATGAAAATAGGCACTAGAATGGGACCTGTCTAGTTTCACTTGTAGCTCAATGGCAGAAGAAAACACATCAGTTTTGCACTCAATTGGTGAATATTTATGATTTAGAAGGGTTGAAGCTATTCAGGCATTACTCTTTAGTGTAGTTTTCTAAAAATCACTGTCAATTACAGCACAAATATTTTGTCAATGGCAAAGATCTTGTCTTCAGCAGAGAGAACCTTCAAAAGACACAAAATGTCAAAATGGACCAGTTTTCCCATGTCAGAGCAGCTTGCTGGCAGGTAAAATACATAATTAATAAGGATGAATGATTAATTCACCTTTGAGCTGGTTCATGGCTTCATCTCATTTGCAAGGCACTGCTGCAATCTGCCTATCACATAAAGCAATCCCACTGTCCAGTCAAGTCACTGGGCAAGCGTTTCACTACCTGTGTTCCACCTTCTCTGCCCAAGTGCCCACTGAATCTCTGCCTTCCACCCAAGCAGCAGGTCACACACATCACCATGTTACCCATGTTAGGCTCAGATCATCAGACAAGACCAGACTCCTCCTCTCTCTCTCTCTTTCTCTCTAAACTTTGACTCAGAGGTGAAGTCTCATGATACCCTGACAGTTACTGGTCAAAATATTGGGAAGAAGTAAAGCCACACACACATGGCAAGAAGAGAGTCAGAAGCTGCCCAGGGATCTCCACACTTGCCCTCGCCTCTGAACTCTGCTAGCAATCATGGGGAAAAACAGTTTGGGAGTTGAAAATAAGGCAGTGGCTGCCATTCTTCCTCCCTCCATAGGCTTTTTATGCAGCATGGGGGACTGGGGCAGAGAAGACACCTTGCAGATACCTTTAGGACTAAAAGCAGTGTCTCCAACCTCAAGTGCCAGATGCAACTGTGCACCTCCAGAGCAGACACCTCAGTCTGGTGGGACACCTCATGGTCTGTTCTGCCCTCAAGCCTCCTCTTACCTGTATGAGACCGCATATGTCGCGTCAGATCTTGCAGAGACCAGAAACGCTTGTTGCACACAGTACAGACTTTCTTTCTTTTGTCTGCTTTTGCAGTACTCTTAGCCCCATCAGTCTTTGGTTTGTCATCACTGCTCTTCTCAGTGGACTTTCTCTCTGTGCCTTCCCCCTCAGAGATGCTTTCGCTCTCTTCATTCTCCTTTCCTGTTGCCTCAAAGTCCACAGGAGACTCCACTACCTTCAAGTCCAACGGAGACTCTTCCTGCTCAAGACCAGAGTCCTGCATCGAGGGAGCTCCTGCATCATCCTGAATGCTTTTGCTTTCATCCTCACTGCTCCTTTCATCCTTTCTGTCCTCACGAATGTGGGCCTTTTTGTGACGGCTAAGAGTGCCAGCAAACTTGAAGGTTTTGCCACAAATGTCACAGGCATGTTTCCTTTCAGTCTGAGAACTGCTGCCTGCACTCTGGTCACTCTCTGCCAGCTTGAAGTCCATTAATTTGCTGGCAAAATTGAGGTCAAGACTTTTGTTACTTACAGAATCTTCCTCAGGGCCCTCTTCATATCCATCCACTTTTTCTTCAGCATCCTCTTCTGCCAGAAGGGAATCGGCCTTCTGCTCCTCCTTGGGGCTGCGCTCGCTCTCTGGTAGCTCTGTCATTTCCTCTGACTGCTCCTTCTCGCCATAGCTCAGGTTCAAGACTTTGTTTCCTGTAGCTAGTGTCTCTGCATCCGCCTGGCTCTCTGCAAGGAAACACAGAGAAACTTTCAGTGGGATGCTCCCTGATGATTCCCAACTATCAGCAGTGAGCCTGCACATGGACCCAGGAGCATTGCTTCTGATCAAGCATCCCAACATCTATTTCTCTTGTCTGTGACCTAGGCCAGTAACTTACAGCTGAAAAGAGATTAAAATACCACAGAACCCAATTAAAAAGATGATACAAACTCTTTCACAAAATGCTTTCTTTTCCAAAACAGACTCACAATCTCAGCAGCTTCTTGAAATAATTTTTCATATAATCACTTTTAACCAGAGAACACAACATGCTGAGAAGAAGAGAAGAGCTGAGGTCCAAAGAAGAGCTGAGGCCACTATCACAAATAGACCATTCCAGAGACACATGGATGTATTACTAATAAACTTGTGTATGAAAAACATGAACACAGATTGAAATAATATACAACCCACATATTCATCAAACTTATTTTTGTGTAGCAGGAAATGTTTTTCCAAGGAAATGTAAAGGCCTCATGCAACCACCTGGTATAACTGAATGTGAATAGTTAGTGCAGACAATATCACAGAAGTTGGCTTAAAAAGTTGGGTATACGCCATGAAAGCGGAAGATGTGGAAGTTCCTCCACACCTGAGTCTCTGATATGCCCCTTGGGTAAAGCCAAGGGACAGTAACAGGCTTTGCGTTTCAAAGTTACCCCACAAGAAGACAAAAATTACCTAAGATGTGGTCCTTAATGGTGTCCTCTGCTTACTTACCTTGCTTACTTGCTGCTGTCTGCAGCATTAATGTTGCTGGAGATGTAACATATGTCCAAAAAACTGAAACAGGTAAGGTGCTTAAGGAGAACAGCGGGCTGGAGCTGTACTCCTCCCAAGCTCCACACAAATAGTGTAAATAGGAGTAAATAGGAAGTAAGCTGGTCTGGCTCTGAAGGCCAAAGCTGCTGCTGATGCACAGCATGTAACTGCATCCCCAGTGCCACTTCCCAGGAATTGTTCCAGGACACAAAGTTCACAAGTGGTGCTTTCTGAAAGCTGAAACTTTCCTTTAAGTCCTCCACCCCACCTCCTGCTTATTGACAGCAAGCAGCAAAGGGAGCCCACAACCCACCGGGCATTTCAACATTCATCTGCAAGAACGATAGCTGCTGAGCAACTACAGGGATTTAGAAACTCTCTAGGAGAGCAGTGCAAGTTCTCTGTTTGACACAGTACAACATGTGCTTGTCTCCAAACTGCCCAGATTTCCTCTTACAGGCTTTTTTTTCCTAAGCAATGAGTAAAAACAGAAGATAAGAAGATGGTTCTCAGGCACTTATTAGTTTGAATGTAGTCTTGCAACACGATTCGCACTGGCCCCATCTCCTCTCACCTAGTAATAATAAATGGCCATTAAACAAATGTCAAAGTGTAGCAGTGTTTCTGGTGATAGCGAACGATCACTTCACAGTGTGCAATTCTTGATACACTTTTTCTTGGGGGAGTCTAAGGGGGAGAAGTGACCTATCACAAAAAGTAATCTCACCTTTTAATCAGAACAGATCTGTTTACACAGACAGTGGATTACACAAAGTTCATTGCTCATCTAATTATCTGCCCGTTAGAACACGCAAGCAAGCCCTAATCTGTGTGTAAGGCCACAGAATGTGAGGATGGGGATGTCTGAAAGCAGATGTGGGCTGCCCTGTCTCATCCCCTGCAAGGTCAGGAAATGCTCCCCTGATGGGATGTGTGTTAGGCCGAAGAAAGGCTGCCAGCACAGCACAGGGGGGGTTCAGTAGGGAGAGGGGCAGGAAACCATGTGAGCTCTGTTAAGATGGAGATGAGCGAAGAGCACAAGGAAACCAAGATGGGAAAAAGCTCCTCTTAATCGTACCCAGGGAGATGTTCTGTAACTCTTTACTGACCAAACAGAAAACAGTAAATGCAGAGGGAGTTTTTCAACATGAAACATCAGAAGCAAAGTGAGTGAGGAGAATATCCATGGGTGGCACTCATGGTAAGAGCAAGCCAAAACCATTATGTCTTAAAACTCTCAATACAGAAGTCCCAACTTCAACACTCAATGCCATATATCATTCATGATTTTCCAATTTTTCCGTAATTTTTCTTCTTCTGCTTCTAGTATTTTGAAAAATATATTATTTTTCTTATAGTACACTCATTCTTCAGTGAATTGTACTTGAACTCTATCTCCTTCTTTCCTCTCCTCTGTGCCCTGGGCCTCTTCCCAGCTGTTATTCTGTTCTGGCATGCATGGCCTGCAACTACATTTTCCGGGCACAAGGGAAAAACACTTCAAGGGATAGGTGGTCCACAGGTAAGTGACGTACTGGCACAGGCAAACAGATGAGGTCTACATCAAGAAAAACAAACTCTCAAGTTTAAACAATGTGCCTTCACAAAGGGAAAAGCCCACTCCAGATCCTGGGAACACAAATGTACACAGGCCTTCTCTTCTGAAGCTCCTCTGGGTCCAGCAGCCCTGAAGGAACATTCAAAACTCATGCAGTGACATAGCCAGGGATATTGCAGGGACAAGTGTATGTGCTTGGGGGAGTGCTCTTCCTCCTCACCTGCACAAACCAGACCTGCCCTTTTCCTTGTCAAGGAGTTTCACAGGCCCCTTAGGAAACTTCATGCATGTGCCTCATGTAAAGCAGCAGTTCCTGACTAGCTGAGCTGCTCTCTGGTTATCTCCAACCTGTGCAGTTGGTTCTGCAGCTGTTGAAAAAGTGAGCTGCTTTGCACAAATCCTGGTTATTTGGGGATGGGTGAGAATCAGCCCAGTTCTGCTTCCAATGAACTGGAATAGCAGCAGGGGAGCTGTGAAGGTGTGTTGTAAACACAATGGTTGTGAAGACAATTGAGCCAGGTCCAGTGTGGGACTTCTCCTGCAGACTTCTCCTGCAGCAAGGGATGGCTGCAAGGGTAGTCTTGCACTGGCAGCTGCTTCATCCACCCCAGCAGAGGTTAGGCCTGGCCTGCACTATTGTTTTCTTCCTGCTTACGTGCCCCTTGCAGCAACAGAAACCCTGCTGGCCACACAGCTCCAGCAGGCTTGTATCTTACACAAGGAGGTGCATTTTGACTAAGCCTTCAAATGTGGTCAAACATCCCTTCAACAAGATTGAGCTCCTCTCACATGGATAATTCCCATTTCCAGAATTTGACTGATTTATGTTGCAGAGCAGTCACTCGATTCCAGGCAGTGAAAGAAACAGGATGCACAGGAAAGGCCTGCTGTTTCTTTTGCCCCTTTCCTATTTTCCACTTACTAAGGCTGTAAAATGCTTTCCAATCCGTTTGTTATCCCACAGAATTTACACTTGGTGAATCAAGAGGACAAGAGCGGAGAAATCCACTTGTCAAGGCTCCCACCCACTGCCACTTCAGCAGCCATGGGAGCAGGACATGTTACCTTGTCATGTGCAACCAGTGTGTCACTCCTTCAAAATGAAGAGAAGAAGGTAACACTATCTGAAGATCTCAGTTCTGACACCAGAGTTAAAAAAGATGTCAGGATAAGGGAGAAAGAGGAGAAGAGCAGGGATGTAAGGACATAGGGAAGAAGGTGACAAAAAACCACCGGTAACTCAGCTGCTGCCTCGTCAGCTCCTGGGAAAAAAAGAACTTCTCATGAGATGTATTCATAAGCTAAACCTCAAGGACTCCATCTGAGAATCCAAAAACTTTTCTGCTTGCATGAAAGAAACCACTATATAGATATTGCCAAAATAATTTTTCCTTCAAGCTGTGGAAAGACTCTTTTGCTGAAGTCTATTTACAAATCAAGTTGCAGTCTTCTCTCAGCCCAGTCAGAAGAATCCACTTCATCTTTTATTGGTGGAAAGAAAGAGGAGGGAACTGCTTTCCAAAGCAGTTGCAAACCAAATTATGAAGAGGGACACCAAATGTGAAAACTCTCTGATGAAAGAGCAGATACAGATAGATCAAGGTGGGGAGCTTGCTGGCACAATTCCTTTTACACATGGTTTTATTTTCTCCTGGAACTATGGTGGAATAGAGAGTAGAGCTTGAGATGCTACAACGTTAGTAGACAAAACAGGATGTAATGAAAAACATTTTGGTGCTAAAGCAAGTGTTTATTGACAAACATTCCTAACATCCCAAGAGAAGAGTTAGAAAACCCATCACATAAATAATCCTCAGAACTGGAGCAAAGAGGACCACTGGAAATGGATATGGTACAAGCAGTTGGCATTATCAGTCAGATGAGCTGATGATTTACTATCTTCCCTACATTAACTGAATTAACCCCAGCTTGTTTTATATTTTACAGTAGAGGCAGCCACCACTAGGTGGTAGCAGTTCTAGTAAATTTGCGGTTTTTTGGACCCACACACCCAGTGCTGCTTCTACTTCCACCCATGAACTGGAGAACATCTTTTAAACCCACAGAACCCACTCGAAAAATTTTGGGTGTTATCTTTGTCCATTTTTATTGTAAACATTCTAAATAATAAAAGTTGAGAGAGCTTTCGTTGCGTCTTCATGCCTTGTGAAATGAAAATATTCAAGCTAGAAAAGGACTATTTACAGTAAATGGAACTGAATATGTCTGGGGAAAAAGAAAAACGATTCTGGGAAAAAACACTTTCTGTCTTTAACGCTCAGTACGATTCCCCAGTACCTTCAACAGAGCAGCTGAAGTCACAAGAAAAGTTTTCAGGACTAGCTCTGACTGCACCTACCATGGGGGAATCTGCATTTAAGTGAGTGAGGGCAAAACCCACACTTTGAGCTTAAGATGCTTAAGATTGCACCATTCAGTAGACTGGCAGTTTGATGTAGAGCTGACAACACAGCCAGCAGGCTATACACCATCTCCTCAGCATCTTCATACAACAGCTCTAGCACTCATGCCAACGCCAGCAGCAAATAACTCTTGCTTTACCCTGAGCTCTGGCTCTACAGCAGCTGTTAAACTTTGCCTGGCACTGAAAACACGATTTCAAGCCCTTTGTCCTCTAAGAAATACCCACAAATGTAGTTCAGAGGTACAGACAGCTAGAACAGTTTGGAAGAAGTCCCCCACTATACCCAGGGCTCAAATGACTTCTGGAGGGATCACAGTGTGGCAGATATCTAGAGCAAAGATGAATTCTGCTAAATGCTAATCAGAAAATTCACTGTTGAGTATTCTTTGTAAATATTTGTCTAGTTAACACAGAGCAGTGGTGTTCGACCCTCTCACATTAGGGGCAAGTCTCTTTACGAAAGGGATCTTTCCTTATTAAGTTCTCTTTCTCTATTATGTAAGAGATAATCCCTTACCCCATTCCTATCCCACATCTCTGTCAACTGTATTTTGTTGCAAGAAAGGAGCATTAAGACAGCCCTAAGGAGACAAAGGCACGGCTGCTTTAACATGACGAAAGTGGGCAAATTCATTAAGCTGCTCCACATTTTCCTTGTATGCCTCTGCCAGGACAGCTCTCCGCTGGTCTGACTGCTGTGAGCTGGGGGAAACGTCCTCAGTTTGCTTCAGGCGCTTTAGACCATTCCCTTTCTCTCTGTGTAGCAAGGATATGAGCAAGCCCCATCACTTACACAGCCTCCTCATCTCTGAATCCTGTTCTAAACCACCATCCTGTTTTTGTTTTGGTTTAAAACAAGACCAAAGAAACCCTCTATAAACTTGTTCCCAGTGACACTCTATTGAATTGCTCTTCCTGTCTTACACCTCATCCTAAAGCTTTGCTTCATTTATGGCTGACCAAACACCATCCAAGCATCTCCTTTCGTTCCCTTTCCTTCTGGCATACAGTGAAATCCAGATGACCACTCACTTCCAAGGACAGTCCTCACAAGGACTCTGCACTTGAGCCCAGAGCATGCTGCTTACCCACCTTTTATAGCCAGCACCAAAAGAAACCACCTCATTTTAAACTTAGCCATAGTTTCAAATTCTTAGTTTACTTCCACGGATTTGGAAATCCCTTTTTCTCGGACAATGGAGGGAGACCACAAGTCCAAAGTTGTTGAATGATTCTGAACCGTGATGAACCACCGCTTGGTGAAGCCAGTTATAGGCACTAAGCTGTGCTGTAAAGTGTATGTGGTAACTGCAACTGTGTGCACTATTGGATCTGGGCTCCCTCCTTGATGCCTAAAGCTGCTATTTGAAGACACAAAGCACTGACAACAAAGCCAATTTCAACAGCATCTATCCCACTGCCTCCCAGAAGATGCTGCCAGCTCCACACCTCAGCTGCATCAATGCGCTCCTTTAGGGCTGTACTGACAGCCAGATCCGGGAACTGATCTCATGACTACCAGTCGTCCCTCCCCTTGCCCTTTTAATTTTTTTGGGCAGCTGGGTCAGCTACAGCTGCAGGGATGAACAGTTGGGAACAGGTCGAGCCAGTACTGCCAATAAGTGCTTTGTGTTATCCAACCATGGCCCAAGGCTCTGTCTGCCGGGGGCAGGTCGAACCACTCTGACCAGCCAGGCGCCGGCTGCTGAGAACATCTACCTTGCACCCAAGTCCTACCCACCCTACGTGCTGCACCAGTGCTCGTCTGAATGGCTTTAGAAATGCTTGTCTCCTCAAACCACTGAACAGCTGAGCTGCTTTAGGACCCCTCTGAATATAAACAAAGTCTTCAATCAACCCAAGTAGGACATTTCAGTTTTATTCTGCCATGAAAACTGTCAGAGGCGAGCACTTTCAGAGCCCTTCCTGCAGACTTTTGTTCTCGGAGGGGATCATGTCATAACACGAGTCTTCCTCTCTCACGCTGTAGCCATCTGTTGTCTGCATAGGCAGGATGGGCCCACGTGACACCGCAGACACCGTGCTACAGCCCTCTGAAGTTACAGGCTGTTAACATGGTAACGAGGCAACTTAGTCTCTTCATGATAGGCAAGATCAAACCATGTCGTAACAGGTCCCCAGCACGGCAGATTGCAATGCCAGACTAATACTGAGACCTGTATTACCACATTTGAATCACTGCAAGGCAACCTTCTGTATTAAAAGAAGCAGAAAGGATGAGAGAGGCTGGCAAGACAGCAGAGTTTCCCAAACAAACTGGTGCATGGGGATGCAAGAGAAAAACCCTGTACACACTCTGTGCAATCTGATCAGCAGCTACCCTGAGGTTGAGAGTAATAACTCATTTGTAATTTTAACTACCCTGACACACAGAGCCAACTTCTTACTGCTTTTAAGTTTGTTACTTCCAACAATTCTCCCAAGAAACCAATTCAAAGTGACACAAAGTGACACTGTCTGTACTGGAGGTGTGAATAACTTACAGCAACAGCTCCCTTGTGCAAGCAGTTTTCAGGCAAGGGACATGTACCACCATCTGCTGAGCTTCCTTCTTGCACCATCCCATTTGGTCAGCACAGTGAACCTGGAGTGACTGTGCCCACCCTTGGTTTTGTGTCAGCTCCTCCTTTCTGGCTAAACGCCACTCACCTGCCTACAATGGAGCCTTGCATGATCTGACAGCCAATCTCTTTTGCTACTGTCAAGACAGAGGGGGCAGTATGATGGCAGGTGAGCTTCAGTGCAGATTACCACATGGTAAAACAATCTAAACCGTGCCTTTGTGATGTTGAGTACAGTACTGGCAGGTACATCCAAGGAGGGAGGACTCAAAGCCATGGCTGATGTCTCTCCAGGATCACTGACTTGGCCTGCAGCAGCAGCCAAACTAAAACCAGACTGCATCAGCAGGTTCAGAAACCAACTGGAAGGACCTGCAGACAGCAGCTCCATAAACAGGCTGTAAAGGGAGCGGGCAGGGATGGGCCCTCGAACACACGACCCTAATGAAGCGCTTGTGGATCCTAATAGAGCTTTAAGAGCAACAGGCCGGAGGAAGTGGCCGTGTCCCCATGCTCACACTAAAGAGCACATCCTCCTGCTACCGCTGGAGACAGGAGTACCACTGCTCCCATGTGGAAGGGCACTTCTCACATTCTCTTCCTTTGCTTGTCTGCAGCTTCCAGCCTGACCAAGTACAACTTGGCCTTGGTGTTCTAAACAGCTGGGAAAAACTGTGTGTACCACTGTGAGATCCAACATCCTCTTCCTTAGAGGCTGGGGGATAAACACATTTCTCCTCAGGTAGCAGCTGGCAACTCCAGGTTTGTGGAAATTCCGATAGATTTGGTAGAAATGACACCACATTTCTGAGAGGGGAAGGGCTTCTGGCCTGTTGCAAGATAAAATGTATGAATATCCCCCTTATGTGTAATAAGAAACTTCCTTGGTTTTCTTCCTTTGCCTCTGCTACTGCTTGGTGACCAGCCACAATATCCTGACTGCAAGCTCTTCAACAGCAGGCTCTCTCTGGAAATGTCTATCACCTATGTGAATTGGACACAATTTCCATCAAAGCCACAGGGCATCCCTCCACTGACTTCAGTGGAATCAAGGTCCATATGCTGAATAAGCAGTAAATTATTTTGCCTTAGGAGAAAGTTTTTCATGTCTGTAATTCATTTAAATGACTAGAACAGGGAGGGGACAAGGCACAGGAAAAGTTGAAAGAAAAGCCAGGATCATGCAGCACAATGAGAAAGGCAATCCTGCAAGACATCTTTGTGATGAAGAAAGAGATTGAGAGGATAGTTACTTGTAAAAGGAGATCAGCTTCTGTCACACCTTCCACCTCACACCCAAAACCTCTGAAAACACACACACACCACCCACCCCCTGCCACAGCCAGCAGCCTCTTTGATACAACATTGTGGGTATCTCTCTCACTTTCATCTTCTGAAAGTTGGTTCTGTTCTAGTTAACATCTCAACTAGTACCAGGGAGTCCCTGCATCTCACAGACATCTCAGGAGCTGTTTCTTTCCATTTTCTTCCAGTCTCAACACAACTTTTTAGATGCAACATGGTACTGCTTTTTTGTACGCTTTCAAGTCACTCTTTCCTTTCAGATGCCTGCTAATTCAACCATAAATTTATGGCTACAAATATCACTGTTTTTTGCATTTCTATCTGGCTTCATTCACAATGCAAATACAAAACTTCAAAGTCCAGCAGAAATCCTTTTGCTTCATGGTAGCCCAATTCCTTTCCACATTACTTTTCAAGCATGCAATGACAGGATTAGTTGAGGATTAATTACTTGAAACTCAACCTGCATCTCAGGTCACAATTTTCTCATATTTTCAGCCTTTAAAATGTTTGTATCAATCAAATATTTGTCATACAGACTAATATTTGCGACAGATAAAATATACTTCTTTCCACATAGATGTCCTAGCTGGGGGTTTCAAAACCCAAACAAAAATTCCACTTACTGTGTAAACTCCAATCCTCCCACCTGAAGTTGCAACGCCTTCCAAAAATGCCACCTTCAAAGGCACAAAACCAGAACATTCAAAAAAAGAAGTCTTCTCTGCCTTCTGTATTTGTCCCTTAAAGGCAACTGCTCTTCTGATAAATTACATTTACTCACTGGAATATAACCTAAAAAGTCGATGTGATTTGATTTTTTAATTAAATTTTTCCATATGAATAGTCATGGTCCGTATTAAAGTGCATCTGTGCCTAAATATTGACTTGGGACTGACTGTGAATTTTGGTTAGCAGCACCACGTGACTAGCCTAGTCTGGACATTCCATAGTAGCCAATCGTTTGAAGAGGATCTTTTTCAGTATAAAGGGTCACCTGAATAATCAAAGCCTGTAAGATCAGCCCTCAAGGTATCTCCTGCCACTGCTGTCCTAGCAGAAACACATTATTCACCATGGTAACTAGAAATGTTGCAAAGTAAAGATGTTTACAATTTTACTTTGACTTAAATCATAAAAGCAAAGAATAGAAATGCCTCAAAGTCCTTTTATTTGGTGACTTTTGACCTCCAGTCAACAGGAAACATTCAGGTTCATGGACTAGATGTAAGAGTTTTCTATTTATTTATTCCTTTATTTTGTTTATAGATATTTCCTTGTATGGTTTGTTCCTGTTGTAGCAGCAAAACAAAACCAAACCAAAAAAACCCCTCTGCTATTAAATCTCACTTTTTACAAAATTTAATCTTGGGCCAAGTAAGACCTGCCAGTAACCCTCTGAAAATATTCTCAGGTGATTCTCTGCAAACAGATTAGGTTATCTATAACAAAATAGTGGTTAAAAACGACCATTACTGTAATTTTATACTGAACCTAGTCTGATCTGCATCCTATAAAAGGAGCAAAACCAACTGCATCACCTGCAGGGCACATCTTAGTCACAATTCTGAGAATTTAAAAAGTCAAGAGCAGCAGGGAAGAGCAAAGAAAGAAAAAAAGCAAACCAAGTTGAACATAGAAAAGTAAATTATACATTAAAGACATCAAGAGAAAAAGTATTAAAAGCAAGTGTTCAAGCATGTTCAAACAAAACACAGCTACTGTATTAGGCACTGTATAAAACCAAGCTATGCCAAATTCCCAGTGTCCCACTTGTGAGCTCATCATTAAAATAAAAAACCACTGAGGAATGTGTATGCTTCTTCATGGAAATGTTTTGAATTAAAAAAAAAACCCCAAACACATAGTGGTGTTGAGGCAAAAACAAGCAGGGCAAAAGCTTCCATGAGAGACACTTCTGGTCACATGAGGGATGTGGGTCACTGGTACCATGTGCATCTTTGCACTTTCACAAAAGGGAAATATGATCTTGACACCACATGGAAGGTGGCCTCTGTTTTAAAATTTCATTGAACATGAAAGACAGACCTTCTTATTGTCTGTATGGATACAGCAGTTTGAAACTCATACAGACAGCACTTAAATGCTCAAAATTATATACCTTTTCCTCATCCTAACTTAGACCACTTACATGAATTATCTCAATAACAACTTTCCTACAAATGGACACAGAAGAGCTAGGTGCTCAAACAACTTTTTTTTTTTTTTTTTTAATAGCAGTGTTAAACAGTCAGCCTGCCTGCTGTGATTGATTGCCTATGGATCACGTATCCAACACATACAGTTTGGAACCAGATCACCAGAACTCTCATCTATCCCATTCACGTCAGCCTATTAGTCCTTTCTCTACCCAGGTCAGGGAGAAGCCATCAGGCACAGACAATAATAAAGTTCCCTTTTTCTCTTTACAAAAGATAAACAAATAGATTTTTTTCTTAACTCATTTTAAAAAACAGAGATATCTGACAAGTCACAAGCTATCTGCCTGTGCAATATGTGGGAATAGGAATGCTGGGCTGTACTACAACACTGTAGATTTCTCCACAAGAAAACCAGTTTGCCAGTCCAGAAGATAAAGCCAACAAACTGCTGCATCTACCACAGAGCTGCCAAACTCCTTGCATGCCACCAGCACCTGACACTCACCACAAAAACACAGGGCTCGCTCTGCCTGAATGCATCCTCAGGCTTGCTTTGGCACCATCTCCTCGGCCTAAATTTCCTCCACCTTCCCAGCTTAGCTTTCCCACTCCCCTCCAGTAAGCCTCATGGACACTGCTGCCACAGGGGAGCTGCTGGAAACTACCAGTTTAGAAAGAAAACACTCATGCCATCTGAAGGCAGATGCCCCAAGGCCAGCCAAAGCTTGCTGTGGGGTGGTCCTCCAGCAACAAGTCTCTCTCAACACAGAAATGATGATTAGAAAAGAGCTCAGTATTATCACTGCCAGTAATCACTGGAATGTGATTACTGCCACTGCTGTAGCATCACCAAAAATCCTGTATCTGTGGAAAGGCCCTGTTATGGCCGCGGTTGCTTGCTCTCCTTGTGGAGATTCCAGCACAGGCTTTCTAAAAGGATGGTGCGTCCTTCCAAGCCTGGTGGTCGTAAGGGAGACAAATTTTACCAGTGTAATTCATGGCTGAGTGAATTTTCCTGTCTTCATTAAGGGTTTACACCAGTGCTGCTACCTTGGAAGTCTGCCACAAATAAGCAGGTCAAAGCTCTTAGTCTGGGAAAAGCCTCTCCATTGTCTTCTGTCTCATGAACAGTTCTTCAGTAACTATGTATTTTTTTTGGAGACCAGGGTGTTGGAAAACAATTGAGATATGAGTAAAGCGCTCTCCTTCACCACAAAGTAAACTGCATGCTTAATAAGATGAAATAATTTGGTCTCTGTGGACCAGAAAACAATAGGCTCACTGTTGCACTGATACCTTGCAAGTTATGTCCTTGTGTCACCCAAAGCAAACTGTAATAGGGACTGCTCCACAGCTCAGATTCCCTTTAAACCCCTTAGCTAACCTCTTTTACCTCTTCAGGTTTCCCTCTTTAGCATAGACATGAATCAGTCATTTCAAGGAAACCCCATTTTCTTACAAAAAAAAAGCAGCAAAAAAGCGCTAACCTTCATAAGGCCATACTCAAATCCCCTATGTTTCTTATAAAAATCCCTAATTTTTTTTCTTTATGCCAGGAGCTGAGATGCATAATGAAGTAAATAATATCAACAATTGTGACTGACTTTAAAGGGTGCAACAGCAAGTAGAGCTTTGCCCTCTCCCTCCAGAGCAGGATGAGAGTCTACTAATTACTTTATTACAGTGTGGGTGGAAGAATGAGGGAACTTCAAATCAGCACAGCATTCAATGCAGTATTTCCTTTATAGTGAAGAACAAAAAATAACCCCAGACCTAGAATAAATCTCCCTACCCAATTCCTCCTTTTGTTTACACCAGGTCTGAGGTTACTTACACAGCAGCACAATGCTAGAGATTCCATACACATCTCCACACCTTAGGGCATGTGCCCACCTTTAGTTGTCTATCTCTGAGGAGAAACTTTTCCTAGAGGCAAGCTATTATGCAATGCTCAGGATGAGCAGTTTCTCACATTCTCCTTTGATCTGTTAAATAAAAGCCACCACAAGGAAAAAAAAATGCTAAGCACTATATTATTTTATTTTCCTGCCACAGTTCTACACTTATTGTCTCTCATTTTTAGAGATCTTTTTTATCATTACTGATGCCGACAAACAGCCATCAGAAGCAGACAAATAAACCACATAAGGCACAATTAAATATTCAACACACATCTTCCCCTTCAAGACAAGACAATTATAACAGAACAACTGAAACCTGAGCCTCTTTCCAGCTACACTAAGTTATGCCACTGAAGTCACAATGGGTCTTAATGGTTTTATTTACCCTCTGATACTCAAAGACACAGGGATTATTCAATTTCTGAAAAATCTACCACCACCACTGCCGTTGTAACAGCAACACCTAGGGATTAGCAAAATAATAAAGAAGAATACAATTCAGACATTAGAGAAAGGAAAATCCCTTTTTTTGAAAAGGAGAGGCCCTTCCATGGAGAACCAACCTCAGGGGCTACAACCTACTGTGAGCACAGAGCACTCTTACCTGTGTGACTGAGCATGTGCCGCTGCAGGGCACTCACCCACGGAAAGACTTGAGGACAGTAAGGACAGGGGATATTTTGCAGGGAGTCTGAATAAGCGTTTCTCTTCCCTCTCAGCAGCTTATCCTTGGCAGTTTCCTTCTCATCCTCACTTGTTCCATTTCTGCCACTTTCTTCCTTGAAATTGTCAGTGGACTGCAGAAATGGGCTAAATTTGTTAGTGTCTGTGGTAGCCAGCATCTTCTCTATGCTGGCAAATTCCCCACTTGACTCCAGATCCACACTACTGCTAAGTTTGGGCTTATTTTTCGTTCCTTTCTTTCTACCTCTTTTCTTAGTCAACCCAGCATCAGCAACGGGAGACTGCTCTGGATCACAAGCCTGAGACAGGTCACTGGGCAGGCTGGAGTCTCTCTGAACGGTGGTCACGATTGTCACTTTAGCTTTGGCATTCCCTGATTTGTCACACCCAGTGGAGCTGCTCACTGCCTTGGGACTGGCATCTGCAGCCTCCGTTTTCAGCAAAGTGGGAGCAGAAGACACAGACGAAATGATCTGTGCAATGGAAGCCAGTGGTGGCAATTCTTTAGTTACTGAAGGCTTTGGCAAGAGAGGTGGTGGTGGTGGTTTAGGCCTCAGAGGTCTCAGCAAGGCAGAATTGCCAGGGAGAGCCGGGGAAATGATCGGGACAGTCAAATGCAACGAACCTTTCAGTGGCTGGGGATGTCTGACACCCCGGTTTGTTTCTGAGTTCCCATTGGCACCAAAAACCAAAGGACACTGCAGACAGTTATAGGCTTTATCGCTGTTCCCAGAAGCAGCCAACTCTTGATTCCTGGCTTCACAGGGGACATCATCTTTATCCTTCTTCAGGATTTTGGGGATGGATAGGTCAATAGGCTCCATGGAACAGTCATAAAGGGACAGAGATGAACCAAACAAGTTCTCCTGCTTCACCTGCACAGCACTCAGGTTTTTGCTCTTCTGAGAGAAATCCAACGGCTCATCAAAATCCATGGGGAAGTTGCCCACAGGTTCACGTTTGATGGAAACGTGAGATGATGTTCCCAGCAAGAAGCCGTTCTGTGGCTCCAGGAAAGGCGTCATGGGCTTGTGGTCCATATAAGTGCTGTCCTCCAATAAAGAAGGGTCTGTCTGGCTTTCCTGGGCACTGCAGTCCACCATTAAGATGTAATTCTCAATCTCCTTTTCCTGCACATGCAAGTGCTGCTTGAGGATGTGGTGAATGCAATTCCTCTTGGCCGAAAAGGCCGTGCCACACTCCTTGCACTCGAACGGCTTCTTCTTCTGGCAGCCACTGTGTGTCCTCATGTGAATGCGGAGGGCCCGGTAGTGCTTCAGGTCCTCTCCACACAGCTTGCACACCGTGTCTGGGGAGCAGAAAGCATCCACCATCTCTGCGGCATTGCTGGTGACATATTCAATGTTCTTCTCGATATCCTTCCTGGTCGTTTTGAGGTGCTTCTTTCGCAGGTGCCTCTCACAATTGGCTTTCACTGTGAACGGGTAGTGGCAGATTTTACAGATGTAAGGCCTCTCCCCGCTGTGTGTCCGCAGGTGCCGGATCAGCGCTGCCTTGTCAGCCGCGATGTAGTCACAGATGTTGCACTGATATGGGGAAATACCTAAGTGAGAACGGATGTGAGCTCTCAGGACACCAGAGAAGGCAAACACCTGGTCACAGAAACGGCAGGGGTACAAAACTTTCCTCATGGTCGGGGTCTTCTTATTTGCTGCCCCTGCGATGATGGCTTTGAGGTCTCCTTCTGTGACTTCTTGCTTGATCTTGGCTTCCATACTTAGAGGTAGGAGAGCTTCAATGATGCTGTCCTGCTCCAGCTGTGTCTTCATCTCATGCTGAGTTAAAGGCTCTACTTTGGGTTGGAGGAGCAACTGCGAGGAAGGACTTGATTTGGCTCCTGGCTGGGGGAGATGAGAGTTGGAGGCAGACTCCACTGAGTTCTTGATCAGCCTCAGAGGGGGAGGTGGGAGACTTGGGCTGATGCAGCCAGGGGAGGCTTGCTGGGCACTGATAAGAGGAGGAGGTGTAGAGGTTGCGACAACTGTTCGGGGTGTTACCAAAGGCTTTGGCTTCAGTGGTGGCATATGCTTGAAAATAGACTGCACGGGGACAGAAGGTGCCTTAGAAAGTGGAGGAAGACTGATTTGAGGAGGAGCAGAAGAAGCCATCTTCAAGATTTGCTGAATGTCTGCCAGCTCAATGGCAGACTCATTGGAGATGGGTTTCACCACAATACTGCTGTCAGGCTGGATAATAAAACCCTTCTGGAAAGGCTGCAGCGAGAGAAGCTTTATGTTTTCTTTTGTAGGGGGAAGGACTGAAAATGACCCTCCCATGGAGGCAGCTTCCAGAGGAGAGAGGCTGAGCAGACTGGTGCTGCCAGGTTCCTGAGGTAGGTTACTCTTCAGAGCTCTGAGCCGAATTTCCTGGACCTCGTCTTGTGTATTGTCCTCCTGCTTGACAGGCTTGATGTCTTTGGTGTACTGTAGGCCCAAGGATGCCATGAAGGCTTTCTGGTCTGGGCTCTCACCGGGTGGAGTCGTGGACTGTGGCTTGTGCTTGTCTTTTCCCTGATCCACCACGTGAGTTTCTGTGTGCAGTTTGAGTGCCGAAAGCATGGGGAATGCCTTGTTACACATCTCGCAAATAAATCGATGGAAGTCACTGATGCACCTTCGCAAGTTTGTTTCACACCAGACCTGCAAGACATACAAAAATATTTAGAGTAGGAATCTCAAACTGGAAAGGCATCACATGGTGCTGCAAAACACAAACAGTTCACTCTCTCTTCCACTGACTATGTTAAGAGGTTTAGAGCAGTCCCCACCTACCTGGCATGGAGATATTCCCTTTTGTCTCCTAAGGGGTGTATCTGTATTTAGGGGCTGATTCAACACAAGTTCCCCTCTATAAAGGTAAACTCCTTCAGAAGGTTATTCAGGTTCTCAAATTCTTTTCCATCCCAAACTTCCCTATCAGAAACTTCTCTTGTGTCATTGACAGGACAGGAGCCTCAGCATACTACACAGCAAGGAAGCCAGGCAGTAGACTATCTTGTTTAGCTCTACTACAAAGAAACCAGGAGGAGAGGAAGCAAANGAAGCCAAACCAATGTAAACCAACCAAAATAAAATCCCCCAAAAGCAGATCAATGAAACTCAGAGCTTAAAGCAGAGTGGGTTTTTGTTAGGGAAGTCTGATTACATTTATTCTCCCAAGAAAAATACTAGCAGAGGGCTGGCAAGATCTTTATAGACTCTAAATACTTAATAAATCTTCTCTCACATTGCAAGCAAAATTATTACAAAAGGAAAACACCAACATTCAAATCCCTTAATAACTTTAAATGTCTGTCATTAATTACAAAAGAAATAAACTTTGTTTAAAAAGTTCTTTCTTTTGATTTTTTAAGTTTTATACCAAAACTGTAACAGACTGACAGAAATATCTACATGCTCCCCTGATCCAGCAGCAAATTTCAAGTCTACCACTTTGCAGTCAGAAGAGTTGGAAATCAATGCTTGAACCCCAGAAGAATAAGAAAGGTGCAGAAACTAAGCATGGTCCTGCTGGATTGTGCTGTTGATTTTTGAATAGATAATGCAGCTTCATCCAGACCCAAACTGAGGCAGGAGAGGTTTGACAGAGGGAAGAATCATACCACCCAACAGAAAGCTTTATGGCTCTCAGAAAAATACTTACAGACTACCTCCCTGGACTTTCCCCATCCACTGTCCCTCAAACCTTACATGAGGAACATTGTGGAGTGTTTTGTGATGGAATCACTGAAGACGTCACTGTTTAGTTAGTAACGCAACTGCTCAAAGTTCTTTGTATTAAAAATTTCTATACCCCAACTACATCCTTGTTAGAGTAAAGTAAAATAAATAATGTCTTCCTTACCATGTGTACTCCCTGTTGATTTCAGATGTAGGATTTTTTGGTTAAGCTCAAAGGGGCACGGATCTAATATGATCAAAGTTTTCCTTCAAAATTTTTTATATATCTTTACACTGATAGTTATCCACTGTAATGGTGAAAAAGCCCCAAGCGCCAATATTCTTTAGATGAAAAAAGAAAAAGGAGAGGCATAAAGTGTTTGAAGCCTACACAAACAGTGGTGATGTACCTTCCACAAAATATTCCACATGCAGGATGAATCTTTCAATGACCTCATCAGATAAGCACAGCAGCAGCTGGCACTTTAAGCTACCAAGAACAGAGAGTACCTGAGAAATGCGGGGGAACTTCCTACAGGAGAAGTCCGTGAATCCCAAGTCGTGGAAGCCTGCTGGAATTGAAGGGTTGTTCTGAATGAAAGGCTTTCCCATGGGATCTCTGGGAAGCTGCTTGTGGATAACTGCATTATGGCGCAGTAAGCCCCGATGAGTACGAAAGGTGATACAACAGATGTCACACCTGGAAAGGAGAGGAATGAAACAGAAATTACTTGCTGACTGCTGCAAGCTTAAGAACTAGCATTCTTCTTGCACCGGGATGTCCTCTTTCCTCTCACCTCATGATACCAAGAACTCGCTAAATGCAAAATAAACCCACAGCATGTCAAAACCTATCACCACAAAAGGCCATTTTGGTCACAGTCACTTTCTACCAGTTTCTGGCTAGTAAGTCCACTGGAAGTTTAAAGAATATGAGAACTGACAGTCTCACACAGGCAGATGGTAGAATGGCAGCTGAGATAACAGCCTTCTGAAAACCTTTTCATTGTCCAACGAAAAATATTTCGATGGCCTTACACCATTTCATTTTTACTGAAAAGTCCTGTTAAAATAAACAACATTAAAAAAAAAAAAAGTCAGCGACAAGGAGAGGCTAAATCTGACCTAAGCAGCAAGCAAATGTAAAAGTAGCACCTTTCATATCCACTACTTAAAACATACTACTGCACACCACTCTAATACCCATGTGTGAATATTCATCACATTGCTTTTCCATAAACTTTCACTGGCATTTTTCAAAGCTGTTATGAGAAATAGACTGCTTGAAAAGGAAAACTACTGCTCCTTGAATGGGAGAAAGGTTCAGAGGAGGAAGATCTGAAACAGGTTCAACACTTCTGACATTTTTATACCCCCTTCACAGCCAGTTTGTCCTGAAGAAAAATGCAGAAGCACTGTCTTTTCCTACCCATACTTTATTGCTATGATTTCTTGGTTTTCTTAAATTCTCAAATCCCAAATTCAGCTAAACAAGGGTTTCTCACATAAAACATTGCACTAAACAACCAAAGCTATGCTGCAGGCAGAAAGACCTATGCAGCAACATTTGGTCAACACATCAACAAAGCCTACTGCCTTTTAAATATTTGGTATGTGAGCTCTATAACATGACAGGTCATGTCCACTCTGCATTCAATAAGTGACACACAGTTTCCCTCAACCTCTAGCTCCCTGTGGTTACAGGTCCAGCTCCCAGCCAAAGTGTGGGTTTCCCAGAAGCAAAACACCAGTGGATATGAGGCAGTCAGATTTTGTTAGTGAGAATATTATATGCACTAGGAGTTTTTCACATCTGCCCGTGGCCTTGGTTTTCCCCATAATGTCTTTGCTCTCTACATCAAGGAAAAGGACATGTGCCTACTCATTAAAAAAACATCCTACAATTAGAAATGACTTCTGACAAAATCCTGAAACCACCCCCTCCCTGTCCTGTCCCTAACAAACTCCCATTGTTGTTCATTTTATCACTACATAAACTCCCACAGCCATTTTTTTATTCTCTGAAAACGAAGAGATAACCAAGTCACCCACAAAGCAACTGGACTCATAGTCCCTGAGTGGTGAAAGAAGCAAGTGTGAAGTGTATATAACACAGCCATTGTTATCACAGTACCCAGAAAGCTTGGACATAAACATGCACTGAAGGTTTAATCTGTTTTAACTCTCCTGTCAATTCACTTGCATCCTACCTGTATAATTGCTACTGACATAGTTCCTGCATTCCATTAAATACCAAACCAATGCCATTTACAAAGCTAATGTTTACTTAAAGAGGTATGCCAAGTGTGACAACAATCTCAGGGGGGTGGGGTGGGATGGCCAACACATAGTACTTCTTCAGCCTCAGGATCTACGGCTCTCCTCCAGCTCACTTGGCAGCACTTATTCTGTGAGGCAAAGCTTTCATCTTCAGTGAAGACAAAAACACAACCACCAAAACCACTGGGGGCCAGAGAGCATTAAAAAACTACGAGCATTAAAAAATTACCTGAAGAACTTGCAGGCTACTGAAATAAATTGCTTTTAGAGGTGATGAAAATGCCTTGAATGAAAACAAGCAGTGCTTCTGACATGTTCCTCCTGCTATGTCAACATACAAACAAGGAGGGCTTGGAAACAATTCTCCTGCACCACTGGAAGCATTGCAGGCTGTTCTGCAAAGGGACAGAGACCCTGACCTCGGGGCATCTTGAAGCATCTCTGGGGTCCCAATGTGCCTGACCTGTCCCGGGCCCAGGAACCCAGTGCAGCAGCTGTATCCCCTTGGGTGTGACAGGGCAGGCAGAGCTATCAGTGATGGCACCACAGAGTTACTGGGAACACTGACTCCTGCCACTGTACCCACAGGATCTGGGCTGAGCAGGAGCCAGTGCTCCTTGTCAAGCAGCCACACATCCCACACAGCAGGGAGGCGCGCCTTGTTCATCTTGCACTCCCCCTCACCTCCCTCTTGCAACATGCTGATTTTCAGCACTACTTTATTTGGGTCTCCCATCAAAAGCTGCACTTGAGAGTTAATCTTTCAGAGCAAACACCCATGTGAAAGTCCTTCACAGTACACCTGTATCAACTGCTAGCCTCAGGACAGTAAAAATTTGCAAATTAAAAATGGTGTTTTCCATGCAAAGGGAACCACCTCCCCTCCCCCAAACAAAAGTAATATATCTTATAAAAGGAATATAAGCTTTCTCTTTTATTAAGTGTATTTATTTTTCTCTTTCTTCCTTAGTCTTTTATTTTCCTTGCTGTGAGTGAAGAAGCAGCAAACAAAATGAGAAATTGGGAGAAAGATTAAGCTCTTTTTTCATTAGGTCAGAAAGAAGCACCTGGCTGAAAAAAGAAACACCCAGATAAATCGTGCCTGTCATCTCAAGCAGCAGGCTCTTCAGGGCATATAAATGCCCCGCAGCCCAGCTCAGCACCTTGCCCTGGTGTAACAACTTACAGAACCACATGGGAGCTGGGGCATGGGAAGGAGCTGTGGATGCCCTGCCTTCCTCTGTGGTCCAGGTATGGACTCCTAGCACCACGAAGAAAAGCTTATAGCTATAAGTGTCAAAACCTAAGTAGTTAAGGCAAGCATCACACTGCATTGACTAAGTCTTGTCTTAATTTAAAATGGAGTAAGCTGCCATGGCTAACAGTGCATAACCTGGAAGCATTAGTTTTTTTTAAGGAAGTCTAACTATTAATTTCTCTGTTTTGTCATCAGCACTATTTTCCATCTTTGGGTAGTGTCACTGCCTACAGTACTTTTAAATCTAGACCCACAGTTTAAGAAGTAAAAGAGAAAGGAATCCTAGGTAATATGAATTTTTTTCATCTTGTTTAAACTGCTTTAAAAAAAAATTAGTAATTGTGGAAAGTCTGAAAAGTCCAGCATATCAATTAAAGTATCTGAAACATATGGTAATAGTTTGCTCATGATGAACTTTTAAAAAAAAGAAAACCCAACAAAAACAAACAACAACAACAACAAAAACCACCCAAAGAAACAAAAAAACCCAAAACAACAACAACAAAAAAACAACAGAAAAGCCTCCCTCTCCTTAAAATTTCACAAGTCTGCTCATGTGCACTTCCAAGTCAAACATAGATGGCATGGCTGCAGAGAACAGTGATGGGAACAGGTTCTGAGGCTGTCAGCAGAACAGGCCAAGCAGTGGCTCAACACCTGTGCAGAGATAAAAGCACTGTACTTGCAAGGTAGGTTTCCAGATGTATCTAATAAAAGCTGCTGTGTTACCATGTGATTGCTAGTCTTGGCCACAGTCTTCAATTTTTCTATAAATATGATTACAGAGTAGGGAGAAAAAAGCTGTTCAGTTCCAAGTATAGAGATTAAATTTTAAGTAAAAAGGAAAAAACTGGTTTTAGCAGCTAAGGCCCCTTTAAAATTACTTTAATTCTCAATTGCCTTTATGTTTTGGACTTGCTCATATCTGTAACAATGCAAATATAATACTAAGGCTCTGGCTCACTGGCAGAGGTGTAAAAAACAAGCAGGTAAGGAAACAGAACTCCTAAAACACAAAAGCAGAACCAAAATATAACAATGCAACAACCAGGCTGCCCTTGGTGCTTGGGCCATGTATCACACCAGGCAGGTCTGATTAATTATTACTACACCAGTGCACCTTTTTTTTTTCTTTCTTTTTAAAATTTTCACAATGCAGACAAGTGTATGCATCTTTGTGTAAAAACATACCATTAAAAAGCTTTCTTCTAAAATAAGTTAGTATTCTTGAAATCTGTAATGCTAATTAGGATATAAAAGCATTTTAACAGGCTTTAAGAAATAGTCAGTGCTTTGCAAAGCTTGTTCGTTCAAGGGGGCAAGGCAGGATTTGCTATACTTTATAAGTGGCACCTCTGCAAGAAAAGTTTACATAAGCAGTGCCTGTTGCCTTGCATATACACTCTCCTCTGAGACAGCTCAATTTTGTCAGCAGAGGAAATAGCTGTTAAGAAATGGAAAGACATTTTAGAAAGGAAATGCAGAGCCAAATTTTTAGCAAAATTAATCAGTAGTGATTTTGATTAAGAGTAAGGCAGACAACCACTCAATCCTTCTAGATTTTATATTTCAGTAGTCAAGAAGAAAATGCCAAATATTTGTATTTACTATTATGTTACCAAGAAATTAAACAAAACACTATGCTCTGCATTACCTGAGACTGTTGGTGAGAAAGTGACATTTACCATTATTCTGCTTGTAGTTCTGAAACCACACAGACTAAAACCTGAAGTTTTCACCCATGCAGCTCACTAAAACAAAGTTGTCCATGTTGTGGATGTTAACAAATAAAAACAGTCTTAATTTCTAGGCCTTATCAAAAATATAAAGCTTGGTACCACTTTGTTCCTTTCCTGTCTGTGGTCTTTAGCAACTTCCACAAACAGAAGCAAGGAAAATAAACAAAAAGAATGAAACATATCCTGAGACAGAAGTCATTAATACACAATTAACTTATGAAGTTGTCTAACTCCTCCCACTGAAATTCCCAGTCGGTACCGTGCGTTTTTCTACCTCTGTTGTTATTTTTTTCCTTTCTCTCTTAACGTTATTTGCAGAATTAACGTGGCTCTCATGAGCAAAGATATTGCTATGCTGACCTAAAAATAATACAATCGGGTAGAAGAGAAAGATGGGTGATTCCCTGCTGATGACTCATGTCCACACCAGCGGTGGGAGCAGGCTCCCAGCCTCCACACTGGCAATGTCCTGCTGCAGGGGAGCATGACAAGGAGGGGGAGATGGAGAAAGGATGGTTTTAAACACAAGGGCTTTCACCATCTGTGAACGAAAAGCTAGCAGGTTACAGACATATTCCCCTTCAGGAAAGGATTCCTTTGCTTCTCTTTCACTTCTGGGACAAGGCAAAGTGAGAGAGATGAGAAAGAGCCAACTGGTTTCTGCTCCTGTGCAACCCCACCCACGTCCAGATACTCATCTCCTTTTGGATAAAAAAAACCTAAAAAAACAACCTTTCCTGGCCTCCACACCCAGGGCCTTGGGAATAACATCCAACAGCCGCACTAATCTCTCCCATTTGCTGCAGATGAGTGATGGAAAAGCAGCAGCGCTGCGAACCCCGCTCCTGCCTCCCTCCAGGTCCTCCTGCTGTCCTGCAATGCCCGTTCCTGCCTCCCTCCCCCGCGGCTCCCCAGCGTGTCTGACCCCGAAGGACCTGTTGCTCTGCCATCTCGACCTCGCCCACCCCTATGGGGCTGTGCTGGAACCGCAAGCAGCACCAGGAGCCAACTCCCTGCCAGCTGGAGAGGCTCCCCTCCCCTTCCTTCATGCCTAAGGGGACGGACACGGCCCGCTAGATGTTCGGTGCATGCTGCTTCACAGCCTCGGCAAAGGAGGCGCTTTTCTTTTAACCTTTCCCCCCTTCCACCGCCCCACTGGCCGTCTGATTTTGTTACCGATGTTCTGTCACTCTATTTAATTCTCTCCCTCAAAGAAGCCACCCTTGGGTGCAGCCAAGGCTGAACCCCCTGCACCAACCCTTCTATTAATAGAGGGATGCAGAGCGTTATGCGCATTCCTACAGCTGCACCGTGGTCCAGGCAAGAAAAGTATCGTGTAAGAGCCAGGACAGACCCGATATAAACCAGGGTGATGTTGTGCTTCAGAAATTTGTCAGCATGCAGCAGAGCCAGTGTCTGCACCAGTGACTCCTCCGTCAGAGTAACTCCAGTGAAATTAACTGCTGTAAGGTTTAATAAAAAGGCACAAGCCATGCTGTGTCATGATTGAACTTCCTTTGTGTGTGAGCAAAGAAAAATGAGTAAAAACTTCTTCCTAACACTGTAATGAATTGCACTTACCAGCAACACTTCAACAGTGCCAGATTTAAACACCTCTGCCCTGGCGAAACAGTAGCTTACTCTACCATTTACGTCAACAGAATTAACATGCAACTAAGACAAAATAATGGGAAAATGGGAGATGGCCTGCAGACACTCAGACAAAGTAGTAATTTTCTCATAATGACTTTTTTTACTTAATAAAGGTCAAAATTTTAAAAACAGAAGTGTCAATAATTTGGCTAGACAGAAGATCAATTTAAACAATTAAGGGTTTAATAGTCAGGGCAAACACACCTGGGGGGCAAAAAACACCTGACCAGAACACTCCTCCACAGCTACCAAAATTAGAAGCTGCACAACATCCAGAATAACAGTTATTTGTGCACACCAACTCATGTGAACCTTCTAGTACTCTTTCAAGGTAAGAAATGAAAAGCTCTTCCTATTTTCTAACACATCTTTCAAACATGAAAGCCAAGTACTTCTGTAATTTTTAAATTAACAGCAAGAGTTAAAAAAGAAATCTATGTGTCTACCATGTTAAAAAAAGGCCACCGCTTTTAATGAGTGACGTAAGGAGAAATACATCTCCAGAGGTTTCTCTATCCTATATGCATCTACTGATCAGAAGAGGGCACACAAATAGGTGCAGCTGAATCTGGATTGCAGTCCCTTGCCCTTATCTACATTTGCAGGTTAAGATATGCTCAACATGCAGACATGACTGCCAACATGCTGAGCAGCACCCAGCACTCTGAGAGAGCCTGCGAATAAACAAATCCTGCTCCTCAGAATCAGGCAGGCGTGCTAATAACCTATTTTGGCTCAGCCCCTTTTCCCTCCTGCATGCCCTTTTACAAGCAGCTTTCCTCTACAGTCAGCTTTGCATTTACCCACTTTCTATTCTGGCAGCCAAGCTAAGATATTCAACACCATGTGACACAGCACACAGTTTCACATGAGAGCATCACTCCCTGTGTCCATTCACCAGACAATATTTTTATCCGGCTGCTCTGGATTCCCAGTTTCCTCACACAATGAGCTCCCTGATGTGAGCTGACCACTTCTAGGCCAGCATGAGACTCGCACTGCTCTTCAGACGTTTCCCAGCTCTCTTTTCTGAACAGGAACTTCAGAAAGCACGTTAACATGCACTTCTGTTCTGCTTTTGCAAGACAACCCACTGATTCTACTTCTCCATTTGCTCAGTAAAAGGATGCATTCACCAGCTTGCTTGCATACCCTCTCCTCTGCCTCACCAAGAAGTGCATTGTACCACAGCATATTTCAGGTCATAGCATTTACCAAAGCTGGACTTCATCATCATCAGCTATCTCATGGAATTGTTCCTGCACTGAAAATGCTGCCAGCAAGAGATTAGGAGTTGGTTCCTAGCTTCTATCAGCAAGACATTGAGCAAACAGCTTGAGAGCAGAGTAGAGCAGGAGAGTTGGCTGAATTGGCAATGTCACACCACTGCCCCTTGTCACCTCCATCTTTGGCTGTAACAAGTTTTGTACCATTAATTGTGTTAGTACTCAGTAACTCCAGAGCAATTTCTACCTAAACTGTTCTTGCTGGTACAACCTCAGTGACTAAAAAAGGAAGTATTGGGCCCAAAATATAGTATGCCAAAAGCAGAGCTTAAGGGGGTCCATGAACACGTCTATGCTGGAGTGTTCTCCATCCCTCTCAACAACTGTGTAGGATACAACAACCTCAGAATTATCCATCTTCATTAAAAGAGCACGATGTTTCTTATTTTGAAATGCTAACAAGGAATGAGGCTATGTGCACATCAACAGTTGTGACAGAGAGAAAAGTAGTCCATAACCTCACAATGCTGAATGAAGATGACTTGTCATTCATCCTTCAAATTGCTTCCAGTAACAGCAGTGTCAACTACCAGGAAAAAGCTACCGCTTCCCACCATGAACCTATAGTTTTGTCTCACAGTAAAATTAATTGCAAACAACATCTAGTTTTCAAACACCTTCACTCCTGCAAGTTTGTAGTATCACTAACACCCTCTTTCCACAAAAGGCTTGCCACATGTAGAGAGCAGTGTGCTTCAGAATAAGGAAGCCATTCCCTACTATATAAGGAGAGAACAGATAGAAAGTGAATTCCTAAACTTGCTTAGATAGGCATTTGCAAAAACAGGACACTTCAGGGTCTTTTCCGACTGTTTTCTTTTTTTTTCCTTTCAACATTCAGTTCAATGTACTTTTCCATGGTCAGACTACTGCTCCACAAACAACCTAATATTGTACTAGTCTTTTCTAGTGGTGCTAATGCCTGAAATCATCTCCATACATTTTAAATCTCCATTCATTTCTTTTCTTGACTATTTTATCTGCCTAAAGCCAGGGTGCAGAACTGCCTTGAAGAACAGTAACTGGGCAATAAACACGCCACATTCTAAGTAGCTGGTATCCTTTTCACCCAAAACCCACTTCCTCTTGTCTTGACTTAAATGAGGCTGCTCATGCACATTGTCTAAAATGATTTAAGACTGGGACATAGGTCCAGGTGCCTGGCAGCATCCCACCACACACTGAAGAATGTGGATGTGCTGGCAAAGGGGGAAACCTGGTGACCAGCGTGCCTGAACTGCAAGCTGCACATGACAGATATCTTCAATTTACCCACAGAGTCCAGAAGACCATTCCTATGGCATTTAAGTTGTCCACTCCATGTTGGTGAAGCCAGGTAACAACAAGAAACAACAACAGCATTTTTCACCCATAAGTGTTTTCAAAAACAAGACCTCACAGTGGTTACCCTGGCAAAACTAGAGGCAGATGACCACAGATCCTAATGGTCAGACTCCTAACACTTTTCTTTCCAGGGCCTTCTGGAGTTCTTCTGCTGTTGTGCCTGTTACTGATCTGTGAGCTGCTCCAAACAATAGCTTTCCATGGCAATGTTCAACCTCTACACAATTTCAGCAAAACTTGAGCAGGCTGTTTTGAAGAACAAGGTAGGCTGTGAACAGCTTTTCATTTCCTTTGTTTGGAGGTTTTACAGAAGCACATAACGCTGGGGGAAGAGAACTGCTGTTGTTGTCCTTGTGAAAATATGCCCAGGATTTTCAAGCTACAAGGCTTAATGTATTATATCACTGTTTGGACAGGCTCTGTAGAAGGTCAAAAAACTTTATCTCCCCTGAATCCATTCATGACAACAGGCATCTACTGGTTTTGGTCACCAGGTCAGCTCAGTGACATAGGCAGAGAGTGACTTTCACACTGTAATGTCTACATATTTCTTGTATCTTACAAAAATATAGCAAAACCAAATCTTGTAACTGGAGGCAATGCCACACTAAACCAGATGTGATCAGAAGGCCTCATGATGTTCATTATGAAGCAACTTTTTACCACATTCAAACTGCACAACTATCCTGACTGAAAAATGATGTTGGAATGAGTCTAAGGAAGGAGGTAACTGCAACACCGTAACCAGCTCCCTCCTCCTCTCCTCAGGAAGATACCTAGACATGAGAAGCAGCATAATTGTCTCTTTGCTGCTGTGAGGAAGGAAAAATTAAAAATACTTTAGCTCTTGGTACAGCATACTGCACTAAACCTCCTGGAGGAGAAGGAAAGGAAATAAAAAGGGTATGCTCTGGCTACAGTGAAATCCAAGAGAGGAATTTTATAGTTCATGTACTCTTTTTAAAAAGCCACACATTTTACTTTAAGCCTGTTCCATTGTATTTGCCAAAGGAAAGAGGAGAAACCCAGCATAGCATCTGGAGAGGTTTCTCCCCGGGAAATCCTCCCATCTCCTCTGCTTACACTGCTGACGTTGCTCAGAGCTGTCAGGTGACCTTTACAAGCACAGTTTCACGTTTGACAGCAACCCTGCGCCACAGAAGTTTCCAAAGAAACTCCCCTGCTCCGTGAGGTTTCTCATTTTCCCTATTGGCTGTGCAGCGTTTCAGCTCTCTGCTAATTATATCAACACTCAGATACAAACTCCCCAAAATAGACAGTGTCCTGAGGCTGCAGGGAAGCAGACTTCTTTAAATAATCCAGGTAGAGAGGCCAAGGGGGTCAGAAAGCACTCCTGGGCCACCTCCCACTGCTAATGGGCATTGCAGACAACCTTGCCGGGGGCCAGCTCATGTCTTTAATTAGGGTGCAGGACACAGGGCTTCAAAGGGACAGAGACTGACCAGGGGGTGTAATGCCATGAAGGAGATGCAGTGCCACAGCCCATTGTCAATGGGACAAAGGGCCCTATTATTACTCTCAAGACCAGGGCAGTTCCTACCGTAATTAGGAGACAAAGATGCACGATTTAGGATTTTACATAATCAAGAGATACTCTCCCAAGCAGGAGCCCCTCTCACACAATCAGTGGATTAAGAATTGTTTATTCTGCTGCAAGTAAACAATGAGGTGCTCCCTGCTCTGGGTTTTACATGAAAAAGCAGTTCTGGGCAAGACAATGGGGAGTGTCTTTTCATCTGACTTTGAACAGCTAACCCTGTGATTTAAAGTTGTTCATTTGACAGTATCTGGAAGGGTGATGGCCCACCCTGTAAATTAGCTGCTCACATACTAATCCCAGGGCTGACAGACAACCTTACCTTTTCTGCTGCGTAGCAGAGGGTGGCTGGGACAGACAGACTCAGACAGCTCTGGGGGCAAAGATGCTGTATTTACACAGCAACACTGAAATGGCGGGATTAAAGGACCACAGGGAAGCCAGGCAGAAGCTCCTGCCCACCCTGGCACCTTGCCATGGCTGAGGATGCACCCCTGAAGGGAGGCTGGTGCCACCATCAAGGCAGTGCACACTGGTGCACTGCTTCAGAGCCGGTTTGCAATCCTTTATACAGGAGCTAGGGGACCAAAAGGAAATGGATGATTGACCTGTGCCTTTACAACGAAAGGCATTGGCTAGGCAGATTGAGCATCACTTATTTTTGATCATGACAAAACAGTCTGTGCTGGGCTACTGCCTACTGCAGTAGCTCCAAACGAACCACCAGACCCAGAGTATCTGACTCTGGGATGCACATCCAATACCTTCCTCACAGGTCCTCATCAAGTGACTCTGCTTTTACAATATGGGTAATAAAAGGAGACTGGGGGTGTTACGCTCCCTGCCCTTTGCTCACAACACAGTTACTGTGCTTTTTTGTTTGTTTGAACTTTTAACAAGAGTTACTTCCCCTTGTGTTCTACAATAAGGCAACAACATGATTTGATGAAAGCCTTCTAACATTCTGCAGTTTGCTTCCCTGCCACAAGTACACCCATATACACAGGTCTCCTGCTCTACTACTCTAGCAAAATATTCTCTTTTCTTCGGCTCTTTCACTCAAAAAAACACCCTTAAGCCTCATCAAAAGGACTTCAATCACTTGTACTCAGGACTGAGAAAGGCATGCTACATTGCATGCTATATTCTCTGTGTCTTACTGAATCCTACAAACAGTATTGCAGAACCCTGGGAACCAGGGGATTACAGCCCCTGCTGGCCAAGGATTTTAACCCATTTCATTTGGGATGAAAGAGTCACCTTAACAGCAGTCCAAACTGCTCTGCTTACAAGAGGATTTTCTGTTAGGCTGGGCCAGGCAGACAGTGTCATTTGACTTGTCTAGACTAGGACAAAAGGTGTGGTTTAAACCAGATGGGCAGGCTAAGTTGCACCTTAATATATTAGCTGCCCAGAGAGGACCACATCTTCCTTGTCCTGTCTTCACTGACACGTCTTAAATGGCTGAGGCAAATACCTGACAAAACCCCCTTACTATCACCTAGACAATTCTATAAAGATAAGCATCCCAGCACTACTCTTAAATCATACCCAGGGAGCTTGACAACTGTGACTTTGATTTAGGGACACATTCTAGTCTTTGCTGCTCAACAGAATCAAGGGTAGCAAAACCCATTTCAGGAGAATATTATCCCAAAGCAAGTCTAATACTAGAGCAAGAGCTGCATAAAGAGGAACAGCATGTCTGCACAGCCACTCTGTCTTTCTGCCTTGCCACAGCAGACTGCAAAGCTGCCAAGCTAGAAGGATATCTATTCCATTATCTTATCAAAGCAAGAAAATCCACCTCTCCACTCAGGTCCATGGAGTATAACTTTGCAAAGAGGTCATATCTTCAGAGAAGCTTCAAAATGAGGGTAATGACCCAATATGTCAGCTGCTTTCTCTAAAGCATGAAGTGTAAGGCAAAATTGTTCCAGACTCCATTTTGTGGGGGTTGCAGAGCTCTTACTGGAGAACAACTGTTTTAACTTTGATCTATAATGAAAATTTACCTCATTTATTTCAGAAATAGCAAAGTATGTTTAATTAACTACTATTGAATGGACCAAGCTTTCAACTCCTTTCCCCAGTAACTGCAACATTAACAACGCCTTTAAAAAGTATTTTACATGTATTTACCAAGGTTTTCTAAATAAAAATTTTAGAAAGGGAAAATTTAATAAAATTAACCCCATTTAATAGACTGGTACGCCTCTGCTCCATGCCATTTTATTAAGAACCTGTATCCAGAAGTGAGTGTTGACACTTCAAGATGCTGAATTCTTCACAGTTTCAAAAGGATCATTGGAGTCAAATGTCCCAAAATAAGTTTAAAATATTGACAAGCTTCTGCAGATGGACAATCTCCTTTCCTAAAGTAGCAGCTTTTCTACATGTTTCAACTAGATGTGAAAAATTTCTTTTATATCTTCATGTATCTGGCTCTACATTTTTCTATGGTAAAAAACAGGAAATAAAACAGTTTCAGGAGTCCCAGAGGCAATTACTTGAATCAAAACACAACATTCAAGCACCTTCCCAAACAATTAATAAATAATTTTTCCTTGTTAAGAAAAGCTCATTTAAGCCAAAATCCACATCATTCCCTAACCTCAAAAGGCAGAAAAGCATAAAACATTTTATTGGAAGTCTGAAACCAGAAACTCCTCTACATTCACTCACTCCAATGACTGAAAAACCCTTTCTATCCAGCTGCTGCCTTCTCCACAAACACAATAATCTCATAGGATGATACCTGAATACTTTTATCGAGTTTTTTATCAAGTTTTAAGCATCTTCAGTTTATTTGGTTAACATTTTGCAATGTTGGCATTTTACAGTTTTATGTAACAGTGGTGTGTTTCGACAGGAGGAAGAAGTGCTTTAATTTTTTCTAAAAACATTTCCAGCTATTAACTGGCAAGATTTCCTGTATTTGCAAAAAATAATAAAATTAAGCCCTACAGCACCCTGGTGACATAAGATGAGGCAAAGCATTTAAAAACCTGCTCAAAACCACAAAGGGGGGCAGTTAACAGTGCAGGGGGCTGAGGGGCTCCTGCCCCTCCATAGCAGGCTTCTTCAGGCTGTCTGGTGACCAGAGACACTCTGGGTACTATCTCTTACCTCAGTGAATTATCTGGATGTGTCTCCATGTGGGACTCCAGGCTATACTTGCAAAAAAAGTCTTTGAAACACACTGGACAATGATAAACTTCATCGTCAGCCCTCTTATCCCCTTCACCGGAATGGCCATCCTCGACAACCTTCAGAAAAAGGGAAAAAAAACCTCACTAGACCAACTTGTAAGTAACAAACCAAACTTGCAATCCATTCAAAGTCCTTCTCTTACAAAAAGTTGCAGGCTTCGTGTGTAACCTTGCTGCAAGCAAATACAAAATCATTCCTCAGGAGAGATGGTAAGTGACAGAGCCTTGGCACATGTGTAAGAACATGCATGACAGAAAAGGAGGCTCGGTAGGAGATAAAGTGTGCAGCTGAGTCACAGATATATCAGTTCTAATGAGGAACTGTGATTTGAAGAACTTATAAACCCATGTGTTCATATACCACTGAACTAGCATTCCTCCCCCTTCAGAAAGCCAGAGAAGCTGTCAGCCTAAATTATTTATGCCACTGAGATACTGCCAACTGCTAAGTCAAGTGGTTCAGGGAGAAGCAATGAACTTCTGCGTGTTTTCTATAGTTCTCTTCTGATTAGAGGGAGAAAAGCATGCACAGAGCGAGGGATACAGTGCTAAATGGAACTGCTACTAGCTTGCCATTTAGAGATAGTAAGTGGAAAAAGTCGAATTAAGTTTGGCAGACACCATACATTTTGTACAAATGACTGAGATGTGTTAAAATATTTCATAAACAAAACCCTAATGGAAACGTCTAGCCTTCAAATATTTTCTGGTCACTCTTGCAACTCCAATAAGGCAGGATTATGCTACTGTGAAAGGGAAATGTACTGTAGATATTTTTTCCCCTCCAGATCTAGACAAAAGCAGACTTTAGCTGCTGCTGCTTTTGAAGTAAAAACTGGTTTTATCACCATCCTCCAAGAATAATACAAAATCTATGGGAGGAAATAAAAAAGCTAGGGGAAAAGCTGCAGCAGCAAAAGAATAGTACATCCTCTTGTCATCCCGCAATAATTATTTATAAATCATAAGTAAATTAAAAAATTTAAACAATAAAAAATTTTAAAAATTGAATTATTTAAACCTCTGAAATTAGAAAATAATGTTCAATCCCAGACAGCTATGTTGGCTACACAGGATAAGCAAGGCAACTCATATACAGAGCTGTAACAAGTCTGTGCTGACTGCACAAACCAAACAGCTGACAATTTAGGAGGTAACCAGGAACATCTTTTGCTTCATGCCCCGTAAAGAACCTTTTTTGCAGGTGTCCTCTCCTCTCTGTCCAGCTCAGCATCGTGACTGAACTTCCGTTTCGAAGACAATCGCCTGCGCTTCAGCGGCGAGGGGGGAGTGGTGCTCGCTGTGCTGTTTGGATCCTTCTCATGAATCTTCATGTGCCTGAGCAGGAGGGGTAAGAAGACACTGTAAGCAGGCAAATCCAGGGCAGGAAGTCCAACGTAAATTTTAATGCCAACACCACTTCTAAGGTTTGCCTTTAAAGGATACCATCAGAGATCCCATAAGCCAGCCTGAACTTCTGAAAAACAGCTGAGGCATGATCCAGCACGGGCCCTTTGCAGTGCCTGAGCCTGTGAGGGGCTGCAGCAGGGAGCCCACAAGCCTTCCCCCATGTCCCAACTCACAGCACATCTGTGAGCTGCTAAATGCCCTGCTAACATCTATTTCCATGAGCACTGTGTCCATTCCCCATCATCCACGAGGTCCTGGTTCTGCCTAAACCTGCTCAGCAATCCACATACCCAGCCTCCCTGTCTTGCGGCAGTCTAGTAAGCAAAAGCCTGCAGCTTAGCATCCACTTCTCTCAGTGCAAAAAAAGCACCTCATCTTCAACTGGCTCTCTGTCTAGAGTTTGAGACTGTACCTCAAATAGATCTGTATATGACAATGCCAGAGGAACACTTCTTAAATATATTTGTTTCCTTCTCATCCTTAACACAATGGTGGACCCCAATATCAAATTTCAAGTGCAGCTTTGAAGTCAGGATTATCTGGTCCCACTGTTACAGTGCACAAGGTATGGCTTGCAAAACTCTGTACTGCCAAGGCATGTTCACAAACCTGCTTTCCCAGGAAAACAACTATTTCTTGTCACAAAGACACAGGAAAAGGGAAAGGAACAGAATTACTCAGGAAGCAATCTCATTAATATCTGTATACCTGACCCACTTGCCTCTTGGTTTTCTGTATTTCCAACCTGAGGAAGACACTGTTGTGTAGTTCCCTTCAGTTAGATGGAAGGTATTGCTGCCATGCTTTTTCTTCTGACAACTCAAAGCTCAAATTTAAATTTTCTTTTTTTTAAAGATATGGCCTTTAACCTCACTTCAAATTTATACTGCTATTGAAAAAAAAAAATCAAATATATGCTCCTAGATACAATGAAAAATTTTTGCTCCTAATAGCTAGATATGTGAGTGCAGGAGGGAGCTGACATTTGTCTACGACTGACTTCAAAGAAACACAATAGAGACAATGTTAACGGCACTTGGGCAAATCTTTCAGAAGTCACATCCACAACTCGGCTCAGGACAGTGCCATTTAACATGACTGCACAATATCATGTTCTAACACGAGAGAATGTTGTAACCCAGACAAGTCTTGCACGTCCTCATAACTGCTTTGGTGTTATGACATAAAAGCTGTTTCAGTTTTGGATGCCAATGGCATGATGCTTTGAGATAACACACTGGACCAAACTGACCCACAGCAGACCCCACTGGAGCTGCTGGGAAGACTGTCTCATCACACAATGCTTTTTTTAATGTTTCCTTTCACAATCTCAGAAGCTTTTAAAAAAAAGAAGGCATCTAAATCACTGTCTCAAACTACAGCCTGTCTCAAACTGCAGGGTGTTGTGCAGGAACAGCCTCAAGCCAAAAGCACCACAAGTACCAGAACCAGTGCAAGATTAAAATGGCTGTTCAGCTACTGCCTGCTTTCAGCATCCATCAAGGCTAGGGCTGCTTGGAGGATCAGGTCCACGAGGAAAAAACCTGTAGTTTCCCCAAATCCTCAGTAACTCTCATTGGTCGCATAACTGATGGATGGACACTGGTGACACCTGTCAGTCACATCTCTGTGCAAATGTGCCCAGCAGATTGGACACAGAATCATGGAAATGTTGCTGAAATTGTCTGACCTCTTTCCCTGACGATCACACATTAGGGAGGAGAAGGAATGCTGAAGGTTTGAGCATTTGGCTCTCTCCAGGTTTGACAGAAGCCAGAGAAAACCCAGAGTGCTGACACAGCGTACAGAGTGCTGTGCACTCCCCTGCCTTGGCCTTCTGGTAGCTCTGGCACCACAGGCACCAAAGCAACTGATTTATCCACATGAACCCAGTACTATCTTGTCTCACAAAATCTGCAGGAAGGCATCTATAGATACTCTACTGCCTTGTTTTCTTCAATCTTGGTTTTTTTTTCCCCCCTGTGACACTGATCGAACTTCTCATGCTAGCTAGAGCTTCTTTTATGGGTGATAAAACAGCAGCCCAAGCTGCAGTTGTCTGTATTCACACAAGAATAAAGGAGAAGAAACCAGTTATTTGTTCAAGGTGTTCCTGTCCACAATGATAGAAGATAAAATTCAGAAAGCATCTTGGAACAAAAAATCAAAATATTCAACTGCACAGGCAAAGCAAAACCTGGAAGTTTGGCTTGTTTGTCTATGTTTTTATTATTTCTTTTTGGTAAAGACTGCTTTCCAGTTTCAATGATCTCTTGAAAGTAAGGACAGAGGCTTTTGCTGTGCCTGTCTGTGCCTGCACCCCCGAGGCACTCACACACAGCCTGACTGCTTAACCCTCTGGCCGCTCTTCTGAAGGCCAGTTACTTTTCAGATAGCTAGAGAGCAAAAGCAGTCAAGCTAAATCACATTCATCCTGAAAACAAACAACAAGAAAACTGCTATGCATTGGGCGTGGGACTTTTTCTTCCCATTTTATTTTAAAGTCTTTTTCCAACCATTAACAAGTATGCACAACTCCTGTTTAGCAGCTGCCTATGCAAAACAGCTTCCTTAGGGCTAAGTTCTTTCCTCCTGCTGTTTGTCCACCTGTTGAACTCTGCTTGTATTGATGGAGCTGGCTCCTACTTGAGAGGGGTGCGATGGCACGTCCACAGCAGACCAAGAGGAAAAACCCTTGGGACCTCCAGGTTAGTGCCAGCCCAACCTAGCACCTCTGCCTGGCATGACCTAATGCATGCAAACACACCAGCTCCTGCAAGTCCCAAAAGCAGTTCAGCTGTGCTTAAAGTGTGAAATTTGCCAATAAGGCAGGGCTTGCTAGCATGGGTACAGCACCACAGTGATGGGGGCTTTGCTATGTCTGGTGTCAGTCACTGGCTGCCCCAACTGCTTGCAGTTCTCATTCCTGCAACGTGTGTGCTTTTGCCAAGTCCAAAAAGCCACAGCAGAAATCCATACCACAGCAAGGAATGTGGTAACCCCTTCATGTTTTAGTTTTGCGTATTTGAAAGGAAGCAGCCTAAGCTATTGAGCTATAAACAGGAAGACACCCTGACTGCACCTTTGACTTTTACTATGTAGGTCAAACACCACAGCTGCTGCGATAGCTCTATGCATGTGATCATTAAGGAAAAAAAGGAAAATTCCAAAACCAAAGCAGCAGGTTCCAGAGTTCTCAAGGAGAGTCACAACCTGCCCATGTTACAGCCAGCAGGTTGTTCCTTCGGCAGGTTAAGCAAGTTTCACTGCATCAAGTTAAGGGTGGAGAGGAAAAAGATTACTAGAGCTACAGCCCAAGATAAGTGGGAAGATAAAGCCAAGAAGTACAAAGGATAGACACAATCTTCATCTCTCTCTTTTACTTTGCAACATGGATGTCATTCTGCCTCGAGACAACATTTATCACCCAACATGGGCTGAACTTCAGCAGATGCCAAGTCACATCCACATCCACAACCTTTCTTTCAAACACTCCCTTCACTGAGGCTTCTTCTACTTAAAAAGTTTCCTAACCATAATTAAGGGGGGGGAAGTATTTGTGTTGCCTTACTCCTTTAGAAGAGTTTGCCTTGATTAGATCTTACATGTAACACTGAAAATATTCAACCTCACTGTTTAGCCTGCCAAGATACAAGATGAACAGGAACAAAGCTGTGTTTAGAAGTTATTTTCCCTTTGTGACTATAACAACATATTTTGGCCTGACAACACTGGCATACTTAGAATGTAAAAGACAGGCTCATAAGTCAGGCTGGCTTTCAGCATCTTACAGTGATAAAGAAAAATGATATGACATTCATCAGTTCCAAAAAATAAACACTCAACACTTTGAGAATGTAGTTCAGAAAAAAAGAAGGGCAAAGTAAGGACATGCATAGAAATGCTTATATTCAGTTGCAGATGCAAGTTACAAGCGCCAGCAGCTTTGAAGTGACCACTACTGCAGCTCAGAAGACATCCAGAATCACAGCAGATGAAACTTGAATTTCTTTTTCTAAATTAAGTCAATGGATTGTGGCTCTGAGCCATTCTACAGAGCAACCGAAGTACAGCAGACAAGTTCAGGAAGGTACAGAGCTGTGAAATCTGCACCTCATAGTCTCCCCAGCATGCATTCAAGTACACATGCACTTGGGACAGTGCTGAGGGTAGAACACTAAAATCCAACCACGATACACAGCATGACAGGAAGGAGATAAACACTTGAGCTTAATATTAGGGAGGACTCACTTGCACTAAGTGCTAGCTCTTGATTAACCTCTCAAAGAAAGTGGTGGAACTCTATTTAAAATCAGACCAGAGAAAGAACCAGAAAGATTTGCAAAAACTAAATATAAAATGAAAATAGGAAACTAAGTCTTTTCCAAACATGGTCTGATCCACCTCTGAACTGAACTCTTAATGTTTAAGAACTGCCATGTAAAAAACCTGAAATATCTCGCTATATACTATGCTTTATTCAGCATAGCTGTATGAGAAAAAGCTCTCCTCATAATCTCTTCCCTCCCCCCCTCACATAAAGAATTCCACAGGTGAGCCAAGACAATCCAACTGTGCTAGGACTGTATGCCAGTCAGCCCTCCCAACAAAATCACATTTTTTCAAGTTCTTGACTGCCTTTCATTCCATCCTCCTACTTAAGATCACCTTCCGCTTCTCCTCTTCTGCCACAACTTTCCTCTCCCCTCTCAGGGTCACATGAGCAGATGAGCAGGATGACTAAGATGATAGTGCAGAAGAATTCCCCTGGCTTCTTTTGTTTTTTTCCTTTTTTTTTTTTTTAAGACAAATGGGCAGAAAAAGTTTCCAGCCCCACACTGTAATGCAGAGCATGATTTCAGGAGGGTGACTAATCCACTAGAACAGTAGCAAGTGAATATTTTGCCACTTTACATTGAAGAAGAGACTTCTGTAGTAATAGGCAAATGCAGAACTCAAGTCCTTTTTTCCTTTTTCCCTTGTGCATGGTGTTGGAACAGTATCTGTGGGAGGTGACTCATGGGGAGGGCAGGCGAGCACGTGTCCTGCTGAAGTGACATGGAGCTCCTGCTGGTCACATCCTAGTCTTCACCAGATCTCTAAAAAGGGCTGATGTATTTTCATAATGCCAAGGGGATTTGCATATTGATTATATAAGCTTTCTGGAGGTCTCAAAACAGGGCAGCCTACAGCTTCAATGCCAAAACCAGAATGTGGGCAGGTTTTGACTGGCTGGCTCAAGGCTAGAATGAGCAGCCAAAGCATCCTGAAGGAGGCAAATGCAAGATGCAGCTGCTTCTGGCTCTGGGTCCCACTGAATTACGAACAAAACCAGGAGCTTCTGCTTTGCATGCAGATAACCTGATCAGCACCACTTTGGCTCTTGGACAGAAATCATCCCTAGGCATGTGTGGGAATCCCTCATCTCTTAATTCTGGGGAGATAAAAGTACACTCTAGCTGCACCTTGAGTTTCCATGCCTCCTGATGTGCTTTAGGTCCCAAAGTAAAAAGGCCTGTCTGGCTTGGAGGCCTGGCCTAAAGGAAGGTATGGAACAAAAGAGTGCATTTGCAGCCTCTGAGCAGGGTTCAGGGTTAAGCCTCTCCCTTAGAACTGTGGCAGCACAAGCACTGCTGGCTTTCAGTCAAGAGAGGTTTATGCCAGGTAGGTCTGATTAGAAGGAGCAGCATGTCCAGAGGGGGAGCAGCAGGCAATTTCACTGAGGCCTGGTTGGGAAAGTCCCAGCATCTAAATCAAGATTAATTCTTGAGCACAGAATCCAGTGCATGCATAAACACCCTCCTCCTCCCTCAAGTCTGTGGAAACACGGTGGGGAGGCCAATGAATCTGGGCATTATCAGTCCAGAGAGATCATCTGACAGTATCAAGTTCAGGTTCTGGCTTCATATCCCACATATTATTATAAGTTTCTCCACTTTACCACTAGATGTACCCTACACTCTACTGTATTGCACATGATTATTTCTCATCTCCCTCGTGATTTCTAGACAGTTTGGTATCAAAACCAAATGGAAAATCCTTATACATCTGATGCTTATCTGAAGACAAGGAAGCCACACATCCAATCATTCAAACCAAAGACAAAGAATAAAAATCAGTGCTTTTCATCCTTCACCTTATTTACAATACACTTTGTTTTTCCCCTTACAACTCAAGTTCTCAAGCTGGTCTGGGAAGGACTGAGCTGGTCAGTACAATTCAGCTGATTCAATTGCTTTATGTCTTTCACTGTTTTGTGTCTCAAGATCTTTCACTTACACTGCTCCTCCCAAATAACAGTACACAAACTCCAAAGAATCATAAAATCCCTTTTCAATACTTAAAAAAGTCTGTCCTTCAGAACATGACCAAACATCTCTGTTTAGAAAAAAATAGTCTGCTTTGTTAAAGCTTTGACTTAGTGACATGGTATCAGAACAAACAGGAGTGCAGGATGCATCCAAGAGGATGAAATTTGGACCATGATGTACTTCATGCCCCATGAAATGGAAAATGTCTCAAAGAAAGAGAAGACAGGCTTTAAAATTACACTCCTTTCAGATATTTTTATGTCACATTATCTTTGTCACTGTTTTTGTTGCATTCTTCTTAAAAAATGATACTTCAGCCCAAGTTGCCTGGAAATGTAGGAAAACACAGGGAACTTCTCTTCAAAGCTCCTGCCATTTGATGCATACAGGAAGTAAATCCTAAACAAAGAGAAAGTGAAGCAGCAGTATTTTTAGGAACAATCATTTAATACCCTGCTGCTAAGTCCCTCCTTAAGAGTCTCATGAATATGACTGAAACTTAAGTCAAAAGTGCAGTAACATTATGCCCTTGGGTTAAAGAGTTTAGTCAGTTGTTAAAACATGTAGAGAATCTGTATTGACAATGTATTTCCAGTGTTAATTACCAACATCACCCACTTAAGAGAGCAATCTACTCAGCCCTTGCCAGTTGTAATCACAGGAACCAAAAAGATGCAGGTAATTTTGCAAATCAGACATGAACTGTACTAGGACAAGTTTCTGTTTGTCTTCTCTTTTTGGCTTAATACTTGTATCCTCAAAAAAACCCAAAAATGGCCCAAAAAGCCCTCAGACACGCACACATACTTTGCAGCAAGTCATGAAACGAATACCAAAATCCCAATCACATGGGAAACTCCCTCTTACAACTGCGGAGTAATTTCAAAACAAATTCCAAGCACCCCCATATACTCTAGTGGTAACCGGTGCTGAACCCTAGCACGGGACAAACCAAATGAAGCTGAGCAGCAGGATGCCTCTATGGTTATGCTGGTAGGAAAGTCATTGCAGTGCATGCAGGGAAAGGGTAGGGTGGGGCAAACAGGTCCCAGGAAAGATCAGATTGGGATGTCCTGACTCATTTCAGCCACATGTCTGTAAGGAGGCCCAGCAGGAGATCCCCCTGCTAGCGCTCCCCATGGCAGCCAGGCAGTGCCATCCTGCCGGCATGGCGGCACATCTCATCATCCTTATGGAGTCTCCAGCGCTTGTTCGTGCTGTTCACCATGGCTAACGTGGCCCTGGGGAGCCTCTCCACGCAGCAGCGTGTTGGCAGCACAGGTGGCACACAGGTGGCACACAGATATGGCCTCAGCATCCTCCCCAGCTCATAGCGGCTGCCGCAGCGCCTGGCTCCTGGTGCAAGGAGATTCTCCCAGAAGGTATCACTGAGATGACAGAAGTGCCATTATTCAGATCCACCAAGGCTGGCTGAGTGTGCTAAGGCTGAAAAAGCCATCGGTGATTAAATGTGAATGACAGATTTCAAATCTCTTTTCAGTGCTACCAGGACAGTCTGCAAAGTTAGCCAGTGCCATGCAGCTGCCAATACATGATACCTAAGGACATATGATACACACACATGCACACAGAGCATTCTATATTTTTATCCTAGAGAAAAAATTTGCTTTGCTGTGAATAAAGGCAAGTTGTAAGCATGAGAGGACAGATAATGATCTACAAATCCAGCGG
>VXBC01010849.1:420630-441088 GCA_013399945.1 Ploceus nigricollis
ACTTCTGAATAATTATTCTGTATTCACATTTAAGCAACTACTTGCTACACAGACTCAGCAAGTTCAAACAGGCTGAAATTGATACAACTGCATTCCCAGCTTGGCTCAAAGTTACTCCTATTCCCTAACAGCGATGTGGTCAGAACACCTCAAAGGAAAAAAAGGGAGACAAATATTTGCCTGATGATGCTGTGACAGGGAAGTGATTCAAACCATGCCTCCAAAGCAAAGCTTCCCAAAAGACTGCAGAAGAAAGCAGTTTGCATCAACCCTGGTATAAGGGAGGGCAAAAGAGGAGGAAATGCAGTGTGAGCTTCCCAGTATCACTTCACCAAGCTGTCACACACAGTTTACATTATGTTCAGAGCAGACCTAAATTGACAATGCCAAATACTGCAAGGAGACTCCTAAGGTGAAAGAAACTTTTATATGGGACAAGATCCTCCTTTATTAAACAAGATCCTTCTCAGGCCACCATACTTCCTTAAGCTTGGAGAAAAAGGGATTAACAACAGTAAAATTAAGCAGAAGTAATATTTTTTAAATGTACAAAAAATCTGGCCTGGGCCATTCTGAACTGTTTCCTGCAATCTTTTTGGAGATTTGTGGTGTTCAGGCATGTCCTTTAGTTACCAGACTATATAACCTTATTCGATTACTTCACTGCTGATTTTTCAGGAAACTTTATATTTAAAGAAAACAAGTGCTATTAAGAGGTAGGGATAATTTAGGCCATTTTAAATTTTAGTAACAGGGGGAAAAAGGAGAGAGAAGGAAAGAGAAAATCAGAGAAAGTATATCATAACAGGGAAAAGATTTATCCTGAAGAGCAAACACAGTCAAAGAAGTCCTAGGTATGTCCTGCCTCCCCTCCAGAACCACACCCCTTTCTTAACCAAGCAAACATAAGCCTCAGCTACTTCCCAGAAACAGGCAAAGCCCTCTTGCTGTTGGTTCCCTCTCACACTCCAGTGTTGAGCAATCCTGATGGCACAGCACAGAACAACTTGCTGCGTCACACAGCTCAAGAAGGAAAACACGGATGGCCCCAGCACTGCTGGGGACGCTGTGCAGATGGAGCAGGGTATCTCTCCCTGACACACACACACACACAACAGATGCACGCACGCAAGGAAGCTGCACGAGATAAGGGAAGCACATCTTCCTTAAAAGCAGGTTCTCCACATGACCCCGGTATCAGCAGCCACCAAGTATCTCAAGGGGCAAGGAAGTAAAAGGTTATCACTGCACACACACAAACTGCAAACTTCCCTGTGCTGAGGATGGCATCCTAGCAAAAGCGGTTTCATGTGCTCAGCCCATTTCCTCTCCTGTTCCTGAACATGTGGTCCTCCTTCCTTAGAGCATTCACTTGCTGAGGAGAGAAGCACTAGGAAGAAGTTTCACATATTGTTACATGTCTGTTAAGTCAAACTGGAAACAAATGTCCCTGCATGACCTGTGCTACTTTACAGGAGTTGGAGAACTTTAATTCTCAAGTGGAGTTCATACAGTCCATGAACAATTGACACCTTACTCTCTCTCCCCTCTGTCTGAAACTGTCAAAAAAGCTACCACTGAAGTGTCTAAGTGTGAAAATGAGCCACACAGAGGCTGGACACCTTCTATGTTTCAAGGTATCTTTCCACATGAGTCAGCACTGGAAAGCTGACTCTGAGGATTTACAAAAAAAATCACTTAAAGAGTGTTTAGCAAACTTCAACTAAGAGACCAGCCTGAAGAACCTGGCATATCTATAGATACCCTCAAGAAACAGAAAGCAGTATTTGCATATTGTGTGCTATTTAGCAGTTGTACAATGGCACTACTACAAAAACTGTGTCTTTGCCTCAGCTGTGTACATTGTGCATATGAGCATCATAGCTCAACAACCTGAGTGAAAGGATCTGGCTAAGTCCAAATGACAAGCTTCCCCTTGCTTTTTAATTTTTTTTTTTAACAGCTACAGAAGCTTCCCCCAATGTTGTCAATCTGCTGTTACGGAATAGCCTATTTTTAAAAGAGAGGAGGAAAGAAAGAAGAAAAAACTTGCTGACCCTGAGAGGGGGTATGTTCTGCCGTTTGCTGGTTCCAGCATGCTGAACTAGAACAGGTTGAGCAGGTTAGATACTGGGGGGAAAAAACGTAAAGCTGGAAGACATACATTAAAGGTGGAATGACAGCAACCACAAATGCAGTTTGTGATAGACTTTTTCCTCATTCTCGTGGGTACTTTGCCCAGGAATCTTTTCGGGGGATAGGAGGATAGGGAATACATGTTCATAAGAAAAGTGATGCAAGTATTTCTGATATGCATGCACAACAGGCTGAACAAAGATTACCTTAACATACAAACTCTCTCAGCAAACTTTCTCACCACCGTCATTTTCTACACAGAATCAGCCAACCGAAGTACAAGCTACAAGACAAACCACGAACCGAGAAGTGAACAAAACAACACGTTATTTGTTAACCTTGAGAGCTAACATGTCCACAAGAATCACATGTCAGGTTTATGGCAGAGGACTAAAAGCACCTCAACTCCTCACAAAGATCACCTGGATTTTTCTAGTGCTTGCTAAGTTAAGGCTTGTATTTATTTTGTAGCTCTTCAAGGTGAGAAGGGGAGGAAACATCCCTGAGAATACTAGACCTTCAGAGGAGGTGATATTCCTGAAAGGGTACTTATGTGGAAAGATCAAGGTCTTGCACTGCCATGTGCTCTGAGACTAGAGTCTAATCTGTCAAGTGGCTTGAGCTTATTTGAACTGTGACATGGGTAACAAAGCAGCACTAAGCTACACTCAATATGCTCTGTTATACGGGAGATTCATGTTACTGCCCATGAGGAGGGTGGCATTACCCTGCCATGTCAGACCACCTTCTCCTCCACACAAATCGCACCAGAAACCTAAACTCATTAAGACTGTCCCCTTTTTTTGCCTTGCAGAAAACCAAAACACAAGAACCCACAGCCTTAAAATGCACAAGATTCGACTTGTGTAAAGGCACACACAGAGAAAGGCAACACACAGAGAAAATCTAGGACTGAAAAGCACACTGAAGTCTTATGTTTAGGTACTGAGGAGCTCTGGAGATGCAAGTATAATGTTCCTCATTGTGTACGCTTAGGTTCTCAAGAACAATGGAGCTAATTAAGGTCTGCATATAAATCTTAACTCTGCACTTCCTTGCTTCACTTGATTCTAATCAGATCTCAGCATTCATGTTTTTGTGTTAACTTCCTTTGCTGTTCTTTAATGATAACTGAAGGGGGATACTGTCCAAGCCTACAAGCAGCATGTAACACATCTGAAATCATGGCATCTCCTTTCAGCTCTGAGGGCTCACAGAGGTTCTGTGGCACAGCTGAAGATACTGGTGGAGGGTTTTTTTGAGCACCCTATTTGTGAGCCATGTTAATTAAATAAAAGTTTATATCTAGTCTTATATATAGTCTTTCCAGAAGTAAATCTACTCAGCAACAGTGAGACAGACAAAAGTTTCTTCCTGGAACAATTAAAAATACTGTAGACTTCTAATTCGAATCAAAGACACAGAGAAACAGACTCTTCTCTTACTGCCGTATTGTTGTTGAAAAGGCTTTCTTTCTCTCTTTCTAATTTAACCTTCTTCAAAGCATGGGGGTTCCAGCTGAGTACCAAACACATATTCTGGGTATTATCTGCTGACAGGAGAGGCCAAAAAGCTTCCCTCCACCTGTTTCTCCGTCCTTATTTACAAAATGTACTAGCAAAAAATGTAACAAACATTCTTAACTGCAAAGAAAACCAAAACAGCTATCACATCTCACCTGCATCCCACAACTACAGTCATCAGTTACTAGAAGCAGAAGTTAGTCCTTTGTGTCCATTATCCCTGCTGAAGAATTAGGGCACTTGCATTTGCTGAAGCTTATCTTTCACTAGCATGCTGACAGTGGTTAAATCATCCCTCCACATATAAGGAATGGATTTAAAAGCCTGTAGTACAGCCTGGTTCTTAATGTTTAAGAGCACCGCTTACCCATTACTACATTGAAATAAAAGCTCCTTAGGAGATGACCAAAGAAACATTTCTATTGTGCAAGACAATGAGAGACAGCCTTTTCACATGTGCGAAGTGTCAATCATTTTCTGTGTGGCGAGCTCCTCAGCTATTTGTTTTTCAAGATCTCGTACATTCAGTTTTTCAAAGCTACACCAAATTTCCATTTGCAAACCACCAGAAAGCAAACCATGTTGTAATAAGGCAGTTCCTCTCCTCTCCTGGGAAAGAAAAAAAAGGTCTTCATCACATTTGGCTATGTTCTTCCTCCAAAACTTCCATCTTAAGCAAATGCCAGCCTGCACGTGCTGGACTACAGAGATCCTATTTGTACTTGGAGGCTGGGCATTGTTACTGCGCTGCACCCCACAAAGCACACACAACGTACTGGAAGCAGGCCAATGCCATAAATAACATGGGAGCAATTCACAGGTGGAATGCAGGGAGAGGATGGATTCAGCCAGATCTGGAGGACACTCTGTCTATTGGACATTTGCAGAGTCACAGGTGGCCTGTGTGCATGCCTGCCCATGACACACAGACTCTTGTTAAAGGGAGCAGGGAAATCTTTGAAGTGTATGCATCCCAACCCCTATGCCTTTATCAGGATCCAGCACTCATTTTCCGAGCAGTGCATTACAATCTTCCAGACTTGCATGCTCTTCATGTGCTAGCAAAGATGGCCGGTTAAAATGTCAAAATTCACAGACTACCCTCCAGCATGTGCATTTTCTGTCTTTCTCAAGAAACTCAGTCAGCAACACACAGGTGCACACAAAGTGTTGTTTCAGAAAGACCTGAACGTCAGAGTATTACCATACCTTGATTAAAAAAACAGCTGTTTATCTCTCCACAGCATATTAAAATCAGAAGTTTGGGAAAACTATCTAGTACTGAAAGTAAGATTGAGAAATGAAAGTGCCTTCTTAATTAAAAGAAGAAATACCTTCTTTGATAGGACCCTTTGTAAGAATGCTTCAAAGCATAGCTTCTGCGATCCAGATCTTCCAATCTGAGTTTCAAAGACTTCTGCATGTGGTTGTTGCATGTGGTGTTTCACATGTGCCAAAAAAAAAAAAAATCCCCCAACTTTGAGACCTGCTCCTGAGAGGGTACATAAACAGCCCACAAGTACCTAAGCAGGATGTAAATAAAAAGCCATTCTGAATAATTTTGTCACGTATGGGGCAAGGAATGGAAGAACAGAAAGAAGGTAGATACTTTCTACATTTTAGTTTCAAATGAAACACTTCAGTTAACTTGCATTACTGGACTTATATGGACAGTCTGGAGAAAACCAGCCATGTACAATGCTCCTTCATTTACCAAACTGGGAAGCTGTGGCTGAAACACATGTGTTATCCCTTTACTCTTTTCAGACTTGCCACAGAGCCTTTAATAGCTTCCCACTGGAAACTGGCAGGAAGGTCATTTCTCGCCTCCCTTTTGGCATTTATACCCCATTAACATTTTCTACTTGCATGGAGAGCATGTCTTTGGCAGGGAGGAAAATGTGAGTTTAAAGTGATAGGCATGGACTATCCTTAGTCACAGAAATGGAAAAGGAACTGCTGGCAAAGTATCCTACCCCCAAAGGAAACACTTTTGGAGCAAGTGGAGGCATCGCCCTTCCCACTGAAGGCTGATGCACGTTCTATTTGAATGCAACACAGTAAGTTAAGGAAAATTTTTTCTCTACCTCAAGGTCCATTTCTAATGCTCACAAACCACCACTACAACCACAGCAGCAGCCTAACTCCTCTGTCTGCATTTTGGGGAGAGGTAGTGGTAGAGATAGAGCAAGAGAGTTGAAACCTCTTATTTGGTGTCAGAGTCCTCGGAGTTGGCATTATGCACAGATAAACTCCCCAGGGAGTTACTATGACAGTACAGATGGGAAACCTTTGGAAAGTCTTTAGTAGTTGCAATCTTCTGAGTGGAAACACTGTCTCTCTAGCAAAGAAGGGTGAGGATAAGGCATATCCTAAACTGCAGATTTTCTTATGTACTGATCATTACAGTGCCAGTTACAGGAATGTTGAACTCAAAACTACCGTGATTTAACTCTTTCCTCCAGATTCTTAAGAAGCCCCAAGAAAACAATGCTCCCAGATCTCTAATCAGCTCCTGATTCTAGGAGGCTTGCTACTTCCAAGAAGATTTGCTCTTTCCAATAGTGGTCAAAAACAAAATTCTAAAAAACTCAGCATCATCTCCAGGTCTTCTTCTCCAGAGCAATTCCTGATGCTGATACCAGGCACTAACAGATCTTCCAGTTGTTGTATCAGATTGCACCAACCCTCCAAAATGGTAGGAGCAGCACTGATATAGCAGCAGACAGCCTGATAGCACATCAGGAAGAATGAGAAAATCAGTTTTTTGCTCTGGACATTGAGCACTCTCCAGAGACCTTTGCTCTCTCCAAATGTGACTATCCCCACAGAAGGCTCAGGTCACTCCTGAACAGCCTGGCAGCCTGTAAGAGAGTTTTCTGAGATACCCTGGGCTCAAAGTTCCCTGTTGAAAATCCTGGCCAAGAGTCACACTGGTCAGAAAAGGAAGCAGGTTTTAACCTCTTTTTCTTACTAATATTGCACAAGAGAACCTTCCCACTCCACCCCAGTCTGCTGTGCCCATTCAACTTTACTTGTTGACGAGGAGCCATGAAGCACAACAAAAAGAAATTTGACTTAATGTGAGAGGCTATGACTCATTTACAAATGAAGTGTTGCATGTATTGTGGGAGTCAGGAAGGCCAGCATCGATTTCACAAGTGAAGAGTACATGCAACACTCCAGCCCAGCTACAATAACTCAAGGAAGAGATGTGCAGGAAACAGCACACAGTGAGCTGTCACTCACTCCACAAAAAGCTCATCTGTTGCACAGTAGTTTTACTACAATGCAAAAGAGCATGAAGTAAAAGCTCTGGAGTTTTTTTCTCCCTTGGTAAAGTGAAGGTGGTGAAAGAATGCTTTTGATGGAGATGGTCGGCACTTGAGAGTGTAACAACATTGGTAATCATTTTCTAACCCAAAAAAGCAACCAAAACTTGTCTCCTTCCCTCCTCTACTCAGCTGAATGCTTAATGATGTGGATGCTTTGAGGTTGAAAGACTGATCAGAAATTTCATTCTGTGATGGAACAGCAGTAAGTACTCCCATGGCACAGTATTTCCCTAGACAAAACCATTCTATTGAACTTTTTCCCCTAAAAGGTCTTTTAAAAGTCTGGATTTAAAAATAGTATAGACAGCTAAATAAGAGCCAGAACATGGCAGGGGGGAAAAAGAGAAGAGAGGATGTACACGGCATAAGCCTACACATTTTTCCCACCATTCAGATACCAGCAGACCAACTTCTCCCTTGCTCCTCTCCTGTAAACTAAGCATATTTGGTGTAAGTGCAGTAAATCCTGGGAAGCTCCTGCAGGACCTTCACAAGTTACACTGATGCTCTACCAGCACATCACAAATTTCTGCTGAACCTGTAACTCCTCTCTCTGACCCCATGTTGTGCAATGGTCCAGGGATACCACCCTGCTGGCTACCAGGGGCACATGAGAAATTTTTTTTGTTGTTTTTTTGCTGGTTTGGACATCCAAGTATCTAAGTTGGACATCTAAGTATCACTACTTAGATACAATAGCACAAAAATAGAGAACAATAAAAGAACTGCACACAAAAGAGGAGAAAGATGGACTTGTAGTATCATCTAGCTGGTAAAGAAGAACAGACATGGCACCATCACAGACATGGCACCATCACAGACATGGCCTGCAGGAGTTAGACATGAGGCAGGACCTGGCAAACAGGTCCTTGCTCCGGAATCCTGAGGCAGAAGCAGTTTTGAATGAGATGTGACACGCATTCAGCCATAGCACTGACAGTCCATTGGACATGATGCTAAAGCTTAGTTTGAGATGCCTGCAAAAGAAATTTACTTCACATCAGCTTAGACCAGAAATACCTGTTTCAGAAGGAGGTACTGGTGGGCAAAATGAACATCTTCGTTGTGAGTATGTCATAGCACCAGATAAAAAATTTGATTTCACTTTGCATTTATCCTCATCTGCCTACTTGCACATTCATGCCTTCCTTTAGCAGCAAGATCCAGTATTACAGTCAGTTATAGCAACAAGAAAAGGTTATTCACTGAAAAAGACCAGAAGGCACAGTCTGCCAACCACAACTCTCCTTTAGCAGCACCAGTACGTTTCAGTGTGCTCAGGAGTCTGCTTGTCATGGGTCTGGGGTCACTCACTGCAGAGCTACCAAGCCTTCTGCAAGGCAGCCCTGCACAAGAAGGAGCTTAACAGAACCAACAGGCATCTGTCACATAAAAAAACTTTTAATACCAAGATTTTCCTTGCATGAACTTAGGTCCTTCTTAGTGTGGTCAGCAAATACAGCACTCCATCCTGGTAACTTCAGGTAACTTAACAAGATGCTTCTTGTTAAGAGAAAAAATTAAAACCAAACTATCTTCTGATCAGAAGGTACTGATCTCTACCTCTTTTGGGCAAATCACTGAGTCTGGCAATTCTGGCTATAAATTTGCTACAAAAGCATGCTAAGAATTTCTATATGGGGAAACCTGTATAAGCAAAGGTGACTACATCAATCTCTTACAGGCCTTGAATCAAGTTTCAAGGGAAGCCTCCCTTTCCTGCCTCAACGAGAGCATAAGAGATGCCCAGTGAGCAAAAACTCAAATAAACCACGCAAGCAGTCCTTCAGCAAGCCACCCAGACACAAGTGACTGACCATCCCAGAGTTCCACCACTGGAAGTCACCCTTGGACACTGACAGTGGCATCAGTTGCAACTCAGCAGTGGCCCTGCCTTCCACACGTCATGCAGAGTAATGACTCGACCTGGCAAACGTGGCTCACAACACCTCTGGTCAGATGAGTCAGATGTGTGATTTACTCAGTGCCTAAGGCCAGTATCTCTTTGTGTTCTTCCCTTCTCATTTTTTATCTATCTTGCTAATTCTCCCCAATTCCAATCAATTGTAAGTTAAATAAATATAGAATCACAAAATTTCATTCCCTCTCTTTTCATCCAAGTGTTTAACAGGAGCAAAATTATACAGAAAAGGTAATGCTGCAAGTAGGTATTGCTCCCGTTGTGCAGGACTATGTTATCTTTCCTACTGTTATTAAAATTATCCCTTCATTCTACCTATAGCACACTGCTTGGAAAATTATTAGTAATAATCAGGGAAACAAGACTTCTTCCTTTCCACACAGAAACAATCTGTAACCATCACTCCTGCCCTTTTGCTTGTAAGCAATATTCTTTTCCCCCACCCATCTTACAGTTTCTTTGTAGGTTGTAAACTTTTTGATATGGGGACTAAAGCTATGTGGGAATCCATGAAGTCTTAATCAGTTCTGAGATGTTCTACCCATGAAAATAAATGAATACTGAATCAAGGGATGAGAGAGGGGAAGGAAAACCCATGTGCTTTAATGTTTTGTTTCCCCAGTTGACAACTGAACATATTGCTACATCCCTACAAAGGAAACTACATTTGGAAATTTGGACTGCAGAGAATTTGCCAGATATATAGTGCAATAAGTTGTCTATAGTGCAAACAAATATTGATGTATGTATTTACAAGATAAATATATCAAAGAGGCATCTTCATGATGGCACTTGGATACCTAAGTACATAACACCAACAAAACACCAGATTTTCTACTACAACCACTTGAACCCATGACTCTGAAGCTACTAAATTAGAAGCTACTATATAGCTTGGCTATATATTTTTTTATCACCTAAGAAAAATCCATTTGTCATACTACTATTACTATTAAAAAAAAAAGCTATAACAACTCTTGATAATACTTAAAGAAAGCTAGAAGGTCTTTCTCAATTCTGATTTCCTCCCACTACTTAAGCATCCTAGTAGCTGTAGTGTGTATTATGCCACATTTGTAGGTCACAGATACTCCACATTTCCTGCCCAAGTGTCTTTAGTCAGCTTGCTAGTCCCTCCAAGGAAACAAAACACCCCCTATGCTGTAAACCTTTCCAAACTCCTGGGACACGATCAGCACTCACCTGTGCATGTTTCCATTGGTGGTGAAGGACTGTCCACATACTGAACATTTATAAGGCCTTTCACCTGAGTGCACCAGCATGTGGCGATCAAGGGAACTCGCTGAGCTCAGAGACTTTCCACAGATGCTGCAGGAATGGTCTGTCCCTCCAGTGTCAGTGTTATGCTGGAGAAAGCAATGATTTTTTTTTCATTGAATGCCCCTTCTGAAGTGCCAGTAAAACATCAGCAAGAACTATAAACATCTTCAATTAAGCAGCTCTAAACAGCTACTTGGCACAATACCTTATATGAGGGTGTGCCCTGTAGACACCTCTCCTCCCCAGCCCTCCTGCCTCAACTCCAGCCCCCCTCCTCCCCCCTCATCTTTAACCCCTTAATGCACCAACACAAGTAGCTGTTTCATACAGCCTGCAATGCAGCATTTCTGCTGGGTCTGCAGCAGAAGAGGATACAGAGGGACTCAGCAACAACCCATCAGACAAATGGTACCGTGGGATACTTTAAGCTGTACAGTGGTTTGAGGTTGTATGAGTGGTAAGGAAAGAGGATGGAATTATGAACTTCACAGCAGAAGACAGACACTTAAAAACAAATTCTCTTTAAAGATATTAATTTTAAACTTACTGCATAGTAAGACAACAAAACTAAACTGCTTCTGAGTGTACATGCAGACTTCTATGGCCATAAGAATGCATTACAAGGTCAAGTTATGGCCATTAGCTACTGTGCTATATGTACCACTCTTTCTTACTTGCATTCACAGACTTGAAGATTTCTTCACATACAAAAAAAATCCCCCAAAACCACCAGGAGAGTAAAAAAAAAAAAAATTAAGTAACAGTTACAGCACAGGAGGAAAAACTGAAGTAATAAGTATCTAGTGAAGCCAGTCATCAACTACACCTTAGCATCCAAAGAAGAACCTTCTGCTAGAGAAAAGGGCAAACCTCCTTATTAAGTATGCATATATTTCAGGAGGAGCAAGAACAGGCCTGTAGCTGACAAAAAAGTGCATTATCCAGTTAAAAAAAAAAAAAGCCTCCCAAAACTGCTACATCCTGTGAAAGACTGAGAGACTCTTCTACACTGAGTTGATTTAAAAATTATGTCTTCCTGCTTCTTAATTTGCATGACCAATAAAAAGATCTGTACTCAAACAGGATAATAAAACAGGACTTAGGCCTCATGATGGAAGTGGTTTTCCAGATCCTCAGGATACCTTAAGCTATGCAGAACAGGACACACATCCTTGTTTGAGCCACTGGGTGGGGGGTGGAATGCCAGGCAAGGAAGGGAGGAAAATTACCCACCGCAGGGTTAGGTTTGCGGGGTGTACTTTCTGAAGAAAATGCAAGGGGAGGCTAAAATAAAAGTAAAACAATGGAAGCATTTCATTGGCTTGCACATGGAACTGTTTTTCATCACTGCAAAATGCAACCTGGCAAATGAAACACTCTTAATAAAAGTAAGAAACCAAGAGCTGGTACTCTGCATACCTGACGAATGTGCATAGTTAGCTGGTGCTGTGTAGTGCAAATCTTTTCACACAGAGGACAGGTATAGGAAGACTTCTCTTCTTTTGTTTCCTGTGGACAAAAGAGAACAAAACAATCAGAAGGAATATCAATGTAAAAGGACTAGAAAGCTGTCAGTGATGAGGGTGGAAAAACATAATCCATCCCAAGTACAAAAGGCCACTGCTAAAAGAATAACTTGTACTTATACATTTATCAACTGATAGATCCCTCAAACAAGTTTCAGAAACTTCTGAATTTATGAACAGGGACCATTTCAACTATCACAGAAGTACAGCAGCTGTTTTAACAGCACACAGATACTCAGCAGTAGCAATTTAGGACAGGAAGTGAAGGCAATTGCAAGGAGCTCGAACTGCCAGGAGGAATTTAGCTCTCCAGAAAGTAATTCCTGGAACATCATCAGAATACATGGGCAAACATCATTATTCTTCCCGAAGATTTTTAATAGCACAAGTTGTCAGAACTTCAGATTTTCCACCCCATCTTGATGGCAAAGCACTATCTCGGTGCCCTTTTGTAGGGGCTGCATGTTCTGCTCCATGGCTGACTCGGAAGAGTGGCATTTACTGAATCATCAGCACCATTTCCTTCAGCATCCTGTGTTTCTGCTGGAAGCATCCCATTGAGGCACACCAGCCAGGCCCCACCCTTCTGAAGCTCACAAGATCTGATGAGATCATAGCAAGAAAGAGGTGACAATGCAGGAGTGTACGTGACTCCAAAAAAAAACATTATGAAACCCATCATTCTCCGCCCAGGTGAGAATCAGGAGTAACCATGGTCAAACCAGGAGTACAAACAATGAAGCCAACAGGAGAGCTCAACCTGATTTAAGTATGCCCTTGAGACACTGAGCAAAGCCACCACTCTTCCAGCCAAGGATGAAATGGCACTCTTGCAGGAACCAAAGCTGTTTGCCTCAATTTGTCCACAAGGATGGCTACTGGATGATGTAAAGGGCATTTTCACAACCTCACCAGAAGTCAGGCATGGCTTATGCACCAACACCTGTATATTAAAAGGAAGATAATTTGGCACTCAAAATTAAACCTCAGTTTTCCATTAGAATGATGCACACCTCTAGTGACAAGACAGTACAAAAACCATCTCTGTATGACCAATGGGAAAGCATAATTTTTATGCCAAGTGACATTTTCTATTGAAGTTCGTTGCAGCTGTATCATTAGTAAAAGCTTGAAAACAAGCAAAAAGCGGAACCCATTCTCAGCAGTTCTTTAGCTGCAAGTTGATGGGTATGAGTGTGCCTATGCATTTCCTCTCTCCACACAATTCTCTTTCCCCAGTGATATTCCAAAGTCATCAACCCAGAAGCAACCATTTCCAGACTGTCAGACATAAGCATTCACAAAGAACATTATGAATGACTAACCCAAGTCTCTCTAACAAATGTGCTGGCACATTAGGAAAGCAAGATGCTGACACAGAGTTAAAGAAAGTTCTTTTTTATGTCTCATTAAAGCAATATCCCCTCCTGCATGATTTGGGGAACTATTCTAGAGAGTACCTGTATTATGTTTTGTTTTCAAAAACAGGGCCATAATAATTTTGCAATAACTTCTGCAACCTGTGGACATGGATGAAGACCTATTTTACCATTTGTTCTGAAGAAAACAAGTCTTGAGACTTTGTTTCTAAAATGAAAGGATTAGATTCTCCCACTGCTCCCCATTCTTTTGCTCGTACATGTTTTTCCAACTACATTTCAGCCTCTACATCCCAAAGGTAATCACTGCAGGCCACACATACAGGCCAGGGTCTAATGTACTAGCACTTGCAAAACGTTATAAAGAAAGCAAGAAATGCTGCCATTATGAAGTCTGAACACTCAAAGAAAATTAAAATGCATTATCTCAGTGATCCTCTCCCATTTTTTATATACAAACATGTAATTCACAAACATTCATTCCATCCTACTTATACAACTTTAATTTTACTATATGCAACCCGACCGTGGAGTAATGTTCAGCTCCAATTATACTGCACCCTGTTAAAAGCTGGCTCAAGACAGAGCACAAACACACTGTGCCGTGAGGAAAATCCCTGCATACGTGCTGACAGTTTAGATGATGCTTAATCCCCAGGCTATTTCTGCAAAATTATCAACCCACTACTGGATTTTTGCCCCCCTCCTCTTTAAACGAGTGCTGCAGTTCTACATGATACGCCTGATGATTTCAAAGCCTGCTTTCCAGACTGCCTTCTCTTCAAATCAGCAAAATAACAGAAGATAATTACTGGTTCACCTTGAAGCAAAGATCAGAAACACACTATAGCTCAGCCAGAGCTGATTAGTATTGAATCTGGGGTTTATTATTAACTAAAACCCAAACTTTCTCCAGTGGTCAGACAGGCTACAAGCTGCATACCGTAACACAGCTCAAGCAAATCCGTTGACTAACCCAATCCAGACCAAAAAACATTAGCATCCCTACTGTAAGAGTACCCCTATTCACCAATTTAAAACAAAGCATTCAGCTACCCCACCAGAGCCAAGTTGGTGAAAACATAGTTCTTGAACTGAAAGATAAAATTAGCAGCTCATTTGTCAGCTACTCTCCCTTTAGTAAGTCAATCTGGCACAACTGCTCTGCATTCAACTGATGGCAAATGCTTTTGGAGTTGTACATTAAGTATGTCTGTTTTTATCCAGCCCAAAAAACACCTCTGTCACATTTTTTATTTTCGTCAAGAGCAAAGCAAATGAGAAGTTAAAATACATGCAAGTTGATGTGAGAATATGCTTTTCAGACTATGGGTAGACGGCAGCCAAGATAAAGTCAGCATTATAAAGAGAACCATAGACTATGGGACAAAGGTTCAGGGCAAAATGCTTCGCTGCCAACTCATGGGAAACAGCAGTCAGACCCAGAAAATCAGCTGTTATTACCCTTGAAAGTATAATAAGGGGCATATTCTGACCAGAATCTGAGGTCCCTGCACTGCTACACACTAAAACAATTCAGTGCTTTCATTCTGCTATGCTGAGAGTGGAAATTCGCTGTATTAGAGCCTGCTAACAAGATTGATATCCACTTAGTATTTCACATCTCACTTCTATTTTCTCAGTAATGTAGCCATTTGCCCCTCTGGCTTTAACAATCTTTCAGCCTAAAGACAAACAGGCAATTTACTGTGTTTTCAATGTATTTGTTTATTTTTATGCTGTAAGAATCCCTCTTAATCCTGTCACATTTACTCTAGAGCTTCCTTTGATTCGATGCCCACTGAAATACCAGGTGGAATAAAGGTCACCAACACTAATAAACTTCCCTGAAGCCAGACCACATGGTGTACCGGTGGACAGCTGTGTAACAGCACTGCCCTGAGACTGGTCTGGACTCCAGTGCCTCACTTCACACGATGGAATCAAGGAACCAGAGCAGCCCCTAAGTGAGAAGATTGTAAATAAACCTTAGAGCCAGGTGCTAGACAATAGAATCCCACAAACACAGCTGTCTGTATACTGCCCATTCCTCATTTAGGGATGTCCATTTACAGCTAATGGCTTTTAACTCCTTTCATGCTAAAAAATCCAAGACAAGTCTGTCAACTGGGCAACTACTCAGCAAGCTATTAATAAACTACTATAGGAACATCACATGAGTCATGCCTCTCAACCTTTCTGGTCCCTGTTACATCTTGATTCGTTTACAAAGTCTCTGTGCTTCACCTCAAGCTCTAAACTCAAATGACCACAGGGATTTGGGGGTTTTCTTGATATTCTGCAGCACCTTCTTTGATGGAGCTTGGCCCAGCAGGAGAAAAACACAGATATAAATAACTACAGCTTAACTGATACGACTCTCTCCTTTCACTTGTTTAGATCAATATTGCTACCACCTGGTGCCATCAGCTGGTAAATGGAAAAAACCTGATAAAAGCTACATATATTTACTCTGCAAAATTCATACAAGGCATTCTGCAATAGCTCTTTGGGCTTTTATTAACAAGGAAGTTAAGGGCACCTTACACTACACATATGAACTGAGCGTCCTGATTAATGTTTTGTTCCAGAACCACTTTTAACCATAAATCACTTGAATCTTCCACAGGGCAGCTACACACCTCATGAGATTATGTGAATGCAAGTGCCTAGAGAAAGGATGCAGCAGGACAAAATGGCAACTCTTAGGTGACTTTGCTGCTGCTAGGGGCATCTGCTAGACCAGCTCAACATTGCATGGCACTGGAGCTCATGCTCAAATGTTTTTTATGTGTCAATCCAAGCAGACGGACCCTTCTCATTCCCAGTTTCCTAAGTTATGGTTTGGAGAGATACCAGAAAACATACATAGAGGCTGAAACAACTGCTGAGGGGAAAAAAGACAAAACAATCAAAGAAACATAAATTACATCTTATCACTTCCCAGGCAGCTGCTTGTTTCCCCTTTGCCCTCCCTGCATTTGGGTTGATGTACCTGGTTCCTCCTGCCAATCCGATTTGGTGCAGGAGACTTTGAGGGGGATTTGACATTTTGAGAATTCCCGCCGTTTTCAGCAATTTTCCCCACATTCATCACTGCTGACATCATGGCGTCAATGGAGGACAAGTCTGCTCCGTCCAAACTGTTTGGTGAACTTGGTGATACCTTATAGCTGTTTAAGCTTTCCAGCTGCTTCTCTGGAATTAAAAACAAAAACACACATAGGAGCTCCTAGGCCATCTTAAAAAAACCCAAACAACGCACAGTATTTCCAGCTGCCTGTAACTCACATCACACTCTGCTGGATCATCATGGAGCACAGGCAACAGGCCGTAATAACTGGAGCTCTTATAACAGGACAAGCTTCTCATATTGGAATGCATAGGACAAAGTGTACATTTTTCTCACAGGACATTCCCATTTTCTTCATTTTCAACCTTAATTCAATATGGAGTTTATGGAGTGATTTATGTAATACTCTCTTGCTGTGAAATGGAATTATTTGTGGTACCTTGCGATCACCATGAACTAGTAGAGCAGTACTGATGAATGCACACTCTGGCAAGCACAATCATTCAAGCAGGCACGTGTTTTAAACAGGATTGCACAATTAAGACATTAGTAACACAATGTAGGGTACTGGGTTCTCTTTTAAGCATGGTTTAATCCAGCTCTGTATACGGAATAAGCTAAAGTAGCAAAAATCCAACCAAAACAAAACCCTGTATCCCCCATATCGCCTCTTTACTGCCACAGATGGCACATATGTGATTTTGGTATGCTAAGCCATACTAGTCCATGGAGAATATATGTTACATACATGACTAATGTCAGAGCTAAAGCTGTCAAGGTTCAAACTTCCCCATCACATGCTCTAAGTAGCAGGGATGCTCCTATCTCTAACACACCTACAATCTCCATCACATGCTGTAAGTAAAAGGGATGCTCCTATCTCTAACACACCTAAAATCTCATCTCTGGTTTCTTAACATACAGACATGTCAAACACATAGGAAAAGCCTTCTATTTTCTTCTTTACAGGTTTGAAAAGGAAGAGGCTTTCAAATTAAACACTCCTTTCCCCTTCAAGAAGTCTCCCTAAGAAACAGGAACACCCTGCAAGTCTACTGCTCTGTCACCTCTGGTGGAAAGCACAGAATCTTAATGTGTGTTGTGAGAAAGTCACTGCAACAGAAGAGCATGTGAGGGTGAACAAGGAGGAACACGTTTGTCTGCGAACATTTGATCTCTCCATAATACTGTCTTTGGAACATAAGTTTGAGGATTATAAACAGGTGGTTTTTTGAGGCTAAGTTATGTGGTGCCAAGTTACTGTGAGCCAAGAAAATCTTTGTTTGGAAGCCTGCAGTGGTAGCTGAGAATTTATGTGCCCATGCTTCTGTTCAACTTGTTTTATACTTTTCAGACAGATAAAGTCAGGGATGGGAAAAGAAATGTATGCACCAGTGCTTCTGCTCAATGTATCTTGTACTCTTCACACAATATGGTGTATGGATGGGTGAGAAATGTTTCTACATTCTTAATCGATGCCCTAATTTACACAGTCACAGAGCTAGTTGAACCAATTACCTTCATCTTTCTCCCCTGATTGACTGTGGCTCTCTTCTGGGTTGCTGGTCTCCTCACTTAGTGTAGTATGTACAGTTGCGTCTGGCTCTTCAGCCTCTTCTTCAGCAGCACCCTCTAGCACTACATGAGGGAGAAGGAAAAAAGAGAAAGGGAGTAAACGTTTATGGAAGATATTTTAGGAAATTAAGACTACAGCCCTTTATTTTAAGGGCTCCCCTGACTACCAGATAGGTCTGATGATAGAAGCACACCAGCAGTGCCAGTGCAGCTAAGCGCCCACTCTCATGAGTGCCCAGGCACTGGGCTGGGAGAAGCTGCTGCTTCCACCAGTGGCAAAACCTGGGCAAACAAAGAAACCCCTACCAGCCCAGGCTGCAGCATTAAGGCAGGAAATTAAAATACGGAGGAAGAGAGAGCAAGCTAGCCTATCACTGACAGTAGTGACATTTGATCAAGAAGCTGGAAGAATATTCTGCACCTAGAGAATTTAGGTGATTCAATTTCATACATACACTGCTCCCCTTCTCTTTTCTTGGAAGACTAACATTTACTCCAATACATGAATTCATGGTGGCCACCTTCTTCCTTCTAGCAGTGGTAAAATTACTACAGAGGTTTCTGGGACCATTTGGCACATTCCTCACATCCACTGCCCAAGGTTCCCACACAAGTTGAAGACGTAAGTAACCATTGTATGTACCAAGAGAATTCCTCCACACCCCTTTCTGAAACCACAAACTTATCATGCTATCATTGGGGTTTAAGGAAGGGTGCCTGTTCTCTCTGGAGAATGACAGGGCAGTTAAACATCATTTTTAGAAGTGATGGGGAATGATCAACACACGAGAAACAGTTGTCTGCCCACAGCACTCATGGCTATAGCCTCTGGAAAAGGTTATTTGCAATATGGAAAACTACTGATATGTTTTTAACAGAGAAATACACCTTTATAACCCTATAAGCAAAATGTTTATTTCACTATGAAAACAAACACACTGTGAACATTTCATAATCTCAGATTTACAAATCACAACCAGTAAGCTCAATACAGGTTTTCCTTTTATCAAGAGAACAGAGACAATTGCCTTCAAACCACAGTTAACAGGGTTTCTTCCTTTTAAAGAAATTACATTCTCAAGGATAACATGCAAATCAGTCATGCAACACATCTTCAAATGCTGTTTGAACAGCATTTGAAAACAATAAATGACTGTGTTACCCCAACTGCCAACAATTTGGAGCACCCAAGAACAGGCAGGCAAAAAGAAAGGGCCCACCTTGTGTCAAGCGGTTCCTCATTTCACACCATGCCAGACACAGCAGTGGACTCAACCTTCCTACATTTAGCTGCCGACCTTCTAAGGAGCGGCACACAGATGCAGTCTAGAGACAAAATCTGGGACCTGACTAAGCCCAGGTAGTGTAAGGCTCAGGAAAACATCAACCTCTTAACAAACACTGCTTTCCATCTGCACCTTCAAAACCAGAAAAACAGACTAACCTGAACAACTCAAAATAACTTTTCCCTAATTATTTTTGTACTTTTCTGTTCAGAAAATACTAGTGATCCCTGCGACACAGGGATTTCTTCCTCCAAGGAGAGGCCAAACACCCATCCTTCTGTGTTTTCTCCAGTAATTATGGGAGCCATTTATTTGTGTGGCTTTATTTTGTTTTAACTGTTGTAACTGCTGTAACTTTACTGTTATTTTTGTTTTTAAAAAAGGTCCATCTCATTCAAAAGCAACATAATTATTTCTTTCTCCCCTGCCCCCATCTTATTTTAATTACTTATGTGGTAGTTGACTTACTTTTGAATCAAATAAGCAACAGAATTATTTTCAAGACTGGCCTAAATCTAAAACTGCTTGTTCTATCTGCTTAGCACTACCAAAAATAAGGACCAGTTTGAACTATTTTGAAGTATTTCTGTTAAACTAACTAAGTGCTTTAGTCCTTAAAAAAACCCTAAACAAACAAAATACACAATTCCTTCCAAAATACACATACTCATTCCTCTTTCAGTCAATACCTAGCACATTAATGTCACCACAGATACATCCTGGAAAAAAATCTATTGTGTAACTGTGAAGACTCCTGTGTTTGCCAAGGTATCTTTAAGACAGCTTAGTAGCTTCCCAGAGAACTACAGTCAGAATTCTTAGTGTTGCTTTCAGCAACATTGAAAATGGGAAATGCACAGAGAGAGCCTGCAGAACAGGCAGGCCTATATGCACATTAAAAACCCTACCTACTGTTTCAGAAAAACCTGCCAACTTGCTCTCTGTTTTTTTTCGGGAGGAAAACTAGGTATTATACTATTACAGCCTTTCATGGTTTCTATGAGCCAATGGTTATTTTTCTTTTCTGAATCCAAATATTTTCCTCCAAAGGCAAGCAAATATATGTAGTCAGAGATCTTGTCCTTAAAACCATTTTCTGCACATTAAAAATTTCCAGTTTTGAAAGCAGTCTAGAGATCGCAGCTGAACTGCTGCTGCATGCTTTTATTTACCTACGTATTTTCTACTCTCTTGCCTGAAACAAAAATGCACCACTGAAACAAAGACAACTGCATGAGCAGCACACACTAATTTCAGAAGCATAACTTTCTATTTGCAATAGGATATAGAAACAATAAGAACGCTGGGCCAAATCACTCCTTCCTGTGGGAAAACCCGTGGCAGAGCGCCTTTAGGCAGGAACACACTGAGAGATTTCTCTTGCAGCCTTGTTTTTGGTTGTTTTTTGTTGGCTTTTTTTTTT
>VXBC01010849.1:446126-494888 GCA_013399945.1 Ploceus nigricollis
AAGGTTTAAAGCAAATCTCTGGAAGGAGAAATAAGCAAACATTTCACCCCCTCACACTTGCTCTTCACATGCAGCCAGAGCTGCGTGTGTGTGCAGGACGGGTTCAGCAGGGATTACAGAGGCAGGATGAATCACACTGAGGAAGATACAGAAAATCTCCTGTGCTAGTGCCCTGCTTCTTGTGTGCTGCTCCAGTTGCAATTCTCTTCCTCCAAGATGAGTATTTGAAGAGTTTCACAGAGGAACTGAATGCACAGGCAATTTTACAAAAATCGTTCGGAAAATAGGATAAGCTAGAGACCAGGAAAAAACTCCTCTTGGAGTAGCTATGTCCCACATGGTGTTTCACCACTCTAACTGCATCCATATGCTAGCAAACACAGGCAAGCCCAAGGGGGAGAGCATCAGTTTGCTTACTGCAGAGCTCCCTACTCATCCTTTGCAGCCCAACCATACTGTTTTTGCAGGAGATGCCAGCGCACTCTCTGCTTGGAGCACTGGACCAGGTANAGGCATATCTGTGAGCTGCTCCTCATTTCTGCTGTGTGTATCAGCTTGTTGGTGAGTACCTGGCCCTCCAGGAAGCCTTTGTCCCAAAACTGCAGCTAGCTTCAAGAGCTTGCTCAAGCAAAAAGGATACTGAGATTTGAAGACAGCTTAACAAACCTGGGACCATGAACACCACATTTAGGCAACAAAATAAAGTCAGGGCAACAGGAGAGTAAAACATGTGGCTCTAAGCAGATGTCTGTCCATTCCTTCCCATGCTGACAACTGCAAACACTCCTCCATCCTCATCCTTGCCTGCCTGCACAGCTGTAAGGAGGCCAGTGGGAAGGGAGTCTGGCTTCCCCCAGTCACTGGGAATCACGGCAACGTAGGGGGAACATGGAACAAGACAGGCCTTGGGCTTTACCCAGCACATCCCCTCCCCTGCGCCCTCCCCACTGGCTGAGGAAGGACACAAAAGCAATACTGTCTGTCCTTATAAGCTCTGCTTTGCATGTGTTCGGGGAGTGGGGACAGCTGTGCGGACGGCTTGCAGAGTTCCAGGAAGTCAATGTGTTTCTTGGCTTTAACTCCAGTTTATTTGCCTTAGATGAAGTGGCGACACGAGAAAGTCCCTTCACATCTCCCCTGAGCTGGCACTGGCTGTAGCAAGGCAACACTCCTTGGGACATGACCCGGGGTCTCTCCCCACACTATCAGTCTTCCCTAGTCCGGTTGCTGCATCTCTCACTCAGGCCAGGGCTGGTTTACATCCCACTGGGCAAGGGGACAGCCTTGATGATGGTGTGGGAGAGGGTGGGACTCCAGAGCAGAGCCAGAGACTGGAGGGAGTGAGCCCTGAAGGCGGGATGGAAATATCTTGCAAAGACAGGACAGGTCAGGCAAGTGGCATCACACTGCCTACCAAAACCACTGCCCACATGCCCCAAAGGAGCCCAGGGTGAGGCAAGAGAGCAGAAGAGCAGGGGGAAGCTGAAGCAAGGACCAGTGGGCAACTCCACTGTGCTTGTGTCCATGCCCAACAGGCCGAGGAAAGGGAAATGCACCTGTCCGAGGGGAGCCCCAGCAGTCCTGGGGAAACACAGCCCTGGGAGACAAAACCTCATCTCCTGCTGCTGCTGCCATCTCAGACAAGTAAGAGGGGATGAAGGATTGCAAAATGAGGAAACAATCAAAATGTAGCTTTGTGTGTTTGTTGCTTGGGGGATTTTTTCCATTTTCATGCTGCCCTGACAAATTCACTTGACTTAAAACCCTGGAGGGGATGTGGGGAGAGCTGTAGGTTAATGTCCCATCACCTGTGTGCCTAAGCAAGTACTGTGCTGAGGGAATGAGATGCTTGTCCGAGAGCCCAATGGGTGAGCTAGATGCACTGCACTAGGGAGAGCCAGATGGAAAACATTTCTGAGTAACAGAGAAGAAAAGAGACCTCCCCTTCAAATACTCTGAGTTACAGCACCCCTCTCCTCTCTGAGAGACAGGCACACAGGGCGGGTGAAGCGGGACGCTGGGCTCAGCTGGGTAGCTGTGACGGAGATGCTGACATCCCCGACAATATATGGCCAGTCTAAACCACGGGATATCTTGTCCTTTTAAGGTGGGCCAAGAGCAAGCATCTGTGCAGCAGCAGCAGCACAGCCCCAGCCTGCCATCAATAGCCCCTGGTGTCACTGAAAAAACAGGGGCTCCTGTGCCGTACCAACTGGCTGTGCAGATGCCTGGGCACCCACCCCTCGAGGAGACAATCCGTCTGGTTGTTCCTCTGCACAGCATCACGGAAACAAGCAGGCACATTAGTAACAAGAGGAAGAAAGCCACGAAACCATGCGGCCGGGCTGCCCCCTGGCAATTGGTGCCTGCAGCTGTTGGGGAGGGANAATTTTACAAAAATCGTTCGGAAAATAGGATAAGCTAGAGACCAGGAAAAAACTCCTCTTGGAGTAGCTATGTCCCACATGGTGTTTCACCACTCTAACTGCATCCATATGCTAGCAAACACAGGCAAGCCCAAGGGGGAGAGCATCAGTTTGCTTACTGCAGAGCTCCCTACTCATCCTTTGCAGCCCAACCATACTGTTTTTGCAGGAGATGCCAGCGCACTCTCTGCTTGGAGCACTGGACCAGGTAGCTTGCCAAAACAGTCTGTGCTTCACAAGATATCACAGCAAAATGAGGAAAGAAAAAGTAGAAATTACAGGGATTGAAACCCATTTCCTGGTGGTAGTGTTGTCAACCATCAAGATTTTATCATGAGCCTGTAAAATCTGATGGTGCTACATTACTGCACAAAATCTCAGATTTTTTAAGTCAAAATTCTAGTTTTTAGATTTTTGGAAAAAGGACAAACATATTACACGCTCAGCAAAATACAAAAAGCAAACTGAAGTGAACAGATTAATTTTAAAGCCTCAAGCTTTTAAGGATAACCACGATCTCAAAGGCTCAACCTGTAATTTTTTAACATACAGGGATAGCAACACAGTGTCCCTTCTTTATGCAGTACATTTTGTACTCTGGAAAATACACCTTCCAAAACTAGAATGACTTTTTTAAAGAGAGAAAAGAATTGCAATATATCAGCATGTTTCTAACATTTTATTTAAAAGCCAACACAGCTGCACTTTAATGTTACTTAAAGATGGAAACCTACATCAAATTACCAAACTTGTTTTAAGCAGATTCAACATGCAAATATTTTGCAGATAGAATGATTCAAGAGTTTGAAGCTCTTCTCACTGCTCTTTTCCAGGGAGCATGACTTGCTGACAGGATTAACTACTGCCAGGCCCACGAAGCTGGGAGACAGCTGCCACATGGCAGCCATTTATTACAAAGCTCCACTCCTCTAAAGTTAGGAAAGAGGCAGACTGTTTCATCTGTGTTATCAGCAGGGTTCCTCTGCCCCACAGACTTTAGTGACTAGGCTTTTTCTAAACAAACACCTCCTTTTCTCCCCCACCTTGTTAACGTCACATCTTCCTGTATTCTGTTTCAGCACAGAAACTATTCCCCCTATCACATCCTCCAAACAACAACAACAACAATCTATAACCAAGATAATTTAAAAAGTTTAGAAATACAAATCATATCTCTACCCCCTTCCCCTGAAATACATTTATAGATTAAAGAGTTTTAGCTTGAGATTTTCAGAGGGGAAAGTACAGGTCACAGGGAAGCAAGAGAGAGAGATGCTGGAGCAAAGAGACTCAGAAGCATGCTGTGCAGCCCTCCCTCTCCCATCCACCCTAGGAGGCACTTGTAATGTCAGCCTCCAACTGAGGAGGCTGACAATATCCCAAGGGCCCACACAGCTTTTTCATGGGCAAGATAACTGGTAGCACTCCTTCTGAGATTGTATCTCCACACCAAGCAGACTCTGCAGGCCCACAAGCCAAAGCCAACATCTGCCCCCCACCATAAGAGGCACAAGCAGATCTCGCGCCAACCAACAGTGTGCAAAGGACCAGGAACAGATATAAACCAACTACATAATCTCCATGTGATATTAAGCACAGACAACCAATAGTTGACATTTTCCTGGTACTGAGAGCCAGAATTAAAAGATACAAACTAGCTGTTTTAATTTTACCGGGGGTTATTCTAGATATGTATTTGCCACAGATGCCAGAGTACCAAAGATCACTCAGACTGAGGTTTATTGCTTCGTCCAGGGGAAGAAGAAATCCAGCCTTCAGAAAAATAACTCTCTCCCACCACCTATGAACAACGTTCCACAAGTTTTGTGAGCACACCCACTGGCTTACACCAGCTGGCCAGTAGCCTTTGGGCTTGTTTGCAGAGCTCTAAATTCTGAAATACAAGGTTTCTTTCTTGGTTTAGTTAGGTAAATTAATTACAGCAATAGATAGTGCTGGCAAGACTTCCAAGTTGATTCGCACAGGAAAGCCACTTGGAAAATTTTAAACAGCAGAGCTACTTGCCAGTGGTACTCTTCAGTATGAGTTTTCTTTCTATTTTGAAGTAGATGCAGTGCAAGTAACCTGTGCGAGGTGCTTCCAGCACACTGACAAAATGAAACAGCATCTGTTCATTTTGTGCATCTGTGTGTGCAACACACATGCAAAGAAAGGGCATAGGGATCTTGTTCATCAATTTCTTATGGAATTCAGAAATCCCTCAGCTTTATCAGAGAGTACAAGAAGCCTTCTCAGGAACAATATATCTCTATCTGACCTGAAAAAATATGTATTTTTGAAACAAGAACTGCATACACACACACACACACACACACACAAATCCCCCTTCATCCACAACCGTATCCAGCTGCTGACCTTCCGAGTTCCTTGTAGTATAGTCTATGCTCTGGGACTTTAAAAGCCTAGCAGGCATTTCTAAAGGATTTTACAAAGTACACTGGCCTGGCCTTGTAAAAGCTCATGAGGAATCCATGAAGGTCATCATGCAGCTTAGACAGTCTGCAAACAGCATAATCCACGTGCTGGTGAGGTAAGAAATGACCAAAGTCGGGCGGATAGGCATGAAGACTTCTGCAAGGAATGTTTCCTCCAACAATGCTGTAAACCCTGGAGGAAATGCCTGCTGATCTTCAAAGCCCTTCAGTAGGAACAGCCTTAAGTTTCCTGAACATGAGCACTCTGGTTGCAAGGCCACAATCCTCTTAGGCATACAGAGAAAAACATAAAAACAAAGGAAACAAAAAAATTAAAATCCACTAAGGTTAATAACTGCAAATAAGCAGCAGGACTGACCCTCTACTTTGCAACGAGCTGTCGGATCCATCCAGCAAAGTTTTGATGTTCCTCGGCACAACAGCCACACGGATCAAGCAGCAGCTTACAATCTCTGCAGCTTTCCTTTTTCTACTCCAGGCAGTCCTCCACACGTGTAGACTCCTGGACCGCAATACTCAGTTGTTCGGACTACGAGGGGATGCTACAGCTGTGGCTGCACAAGGTGTCCACCGTAACTATATCAAGGCCCCTGCAGTGTGCTGCACTGCCAGCAGAATTTTAGGTACAGCCTTCAGTTGCCTGACGGGTTTCACAGGCGACCATGAGTAAAGGGGAGTCTGGACACCTGCACACTGCAAAGAATTGCAGGAAGTTTATTTCAGGAACGCTGGGGAAAAAAAAAAAAGAACAGACAAAATTGTGAACAGGTTTCTTCAGTAAGTGAAGTTTCAAGTTGCTATTCCTCCAGCCAAAAACGTCTGCTGCTAGTCCAAAACCACCCTCTCTTACCAAAAAACCAATTCTACTGCTAGTGCTTCACACATTTCCATGAAACAGATGATACAGACAATTCCTGAAACAATTCACATATGAAAAGGGAAATTAATTTCCTTCTGCTGACTCCATTAATAAATACTTAACAAAAACATTAGCCTGAAACAAACTTGTATGAACTATGTATAGGTTCAACCCGATTCTGGGTAAAGTAGTAGTTGCAAACAGAGAAAAATGAACAAACAGCAACAAAAAGTGATCAAGTGCCCTGTGCACCCCCCCCAGTTTCTGCAGGAGGACAGTAAGAGTTTGCCAGTGGAAACTTGACTAATCACTTTCAAATATGCACACATAGCAAAGCAACATTGAAATATCATAATAAGATCAATGATACTGAAAGTCACACTTCTTTTGAGGAGTGATGCTTCCACATTTACATTTTCTCAGGCATATAAACATACACACCCATCCAGACACTTTCTTTTAATTCTAAGCATGAAATCACCTTGCTTGAAAGCTTTAAGCCAGTACACACTATAACAATATTTTCATTTACATCAATCTTGCTAAGGTCACTTAGAATATACTCTACAACCAGAAGTGAAGAAAATCTTAAGTATTTTAAAAGAACCACAAAATAAAAAACCCCCTGATATTATTCATTGATTAGGTTACAACTCTTTCAAGGAACAAACTGTTATTTCTACCCAACTGACAGACTCAATCCTCCAAATTTCACACAAAAATCGTGTTCATTCAGAGCAAAAGTAAAGGACAAAGAAACCTCAACACAAGAAGACAAATTTTCAGCCTGATGCTAAATAGCAGGAGCTATTTTCCACTTCCAGTTCAAACACTATTGTTCTGTAGTAAGCTTTATATGCCTCATGGAACTCAACCATTCAATATAAAAAGATGCAAGAGAAGAATTCAGGCAATCAGTAGCCATCTCAACCTGTACAGCAGACAAGCATGTATTATGAATGAGTTCAAACAGGAAACTGAAAGGAGAATGCAAGCAAAACCACTAGTTAAATGAATTATTTTTTACTGTAAGGTGGAAAACTTTTCTTAAATCTACCCACTCATTTCACACACAGTAACGTGTCACTATCATTCTACCAAAAATTAGAAGAGAGTCACCACCAGATTTGTTTCACTCATTTCTTCATGTGAACTTCAAATGGGGTTTCTGAAGCTAGAAGACTTTGCCATCCCTATCTAGTAACAGCTGAAGACAGAAACTGGCCCCTTCCTTATCTGTTAGGGTCTGGCACGACATGGGGGCTATGAAGGTAGGCATTTTCATAAACAAAAACATGTTCAGTGTTTTCACACCAAACTTGAAACAATATTCAATACAAATTTGACATTAAAAACATGAGAGCTTATAAGTTCAAAAGATTCTCAGTAAATACACCCCTTTAAACTTCCTAAGATCTCCAAACATGGACAATTTCTGATGTAACGAGGTCTTTAAAACAGCAGTAAGCAAGCTCCCTGAAGGGTGGGGTAATCCGGAGGGTTATCACACCTCTGGGGGAAGTCACAGGCTCTATCTTGGCAGTGTTTCATCCCTTCATATACCCAGGGGACTGATTAGTTCATGATAAGCAATTAGGCACCCCAGGGAGGACGGTTAACCGTCTTACCAAAACAAAAAGGCTGCACAAATGTAAGTCTCATTAGATTAAAGAAACACTATCTGCAGAACAGCAAATTTGTGTTTATTCCCTTCTACTGGACTTGCAAGTACTACATTTTGCCTACATATGGCACACACAGATCTCAGAAATCCCAAATTTGAGCACGTACTTGCTGCTAAATTGGTAACAAATGCTCTGAAGCATTTTCTTTCCCAAGACACTAGTGCTGTGATGCAGGAAAAAAAGAGGAGGGACAGAGGGGAGGAATACAGTAAATACTGATTAGAAGACTTGAACTAGCAATCTCATTCAATTAAATTCTCTTCCTCATTGTTAAAATAGTTCCTAACCAAGGATTAGCTGCAGAAAGTGGGACCTGGAAAGGTTGTATATGGCTGAATGCTGATTGAATTTCAGAATGAGACCCCAAGTCAGCAGCAGACCCACCATTACATGGCTTGCTCCTAAAAAAAAAATGTTCAGGGAAGCTCCTGCCTGCTGTGGGGTTTGTGGTGAGGCACCTATGCATATCACAGTCCTACCTATCTTAAATCTTTATCTCTGATGAAGCAGAGGGACAAATTCATCTTTTGCCTGCCAATTGATGCAAAAGCTCCAACATACCCCGATGGGGCTGTTCCTGACTTACATCAGGCTCAATGTATTTCAAAGTACTTCGATGGCTTAAAATATGAAGGAATGCTTTTCAATAAGGCAACCCCCTGTCCTTTTCTGTTCTTTTATCTTTTTTTAACAGTTTGCCATCCAGTGATACGAGGGAACCCCAGCTGCATAGCCTGATCTTTTATCTTCTGCTGACCATGCAACAACACAAAGCTCAGTGCTGGATTTCCTGCTGCTTGCCGAAAGGGGCTGTTCAGCTTGTTTAAATATTACTTGCCTTGGGAGCCTTGGAGTTGTGCCCAAGCACTGTACTGTATCTTCCCAGCATCCATTTCAGCATGTACTTTAAAGGTCTTCAGGTTCCATGTACTATGCTCCGTCTCTGCTACGGGAGGAGCCTCATGACTCCAGAAAAGAAAAGAACCTCCATTCAACTCCACCCTCTCTCCCCATTTTCTCCACTAATCCCTCTGCCTCATTCCATTACGCAGGTAACAGAAGTCCCTGTTCATCCCAAAAGCATGGGAACACATTTAGTCTCATAAACTGAATCCTCTGCAACCAAGGTAAAAGACATTTTGGTACAAAAAGCTACGGCTAGGAAGAAATCAGATGCCATGTATCCTATACAGCAAGCTGCCAGTGTGCAGTGAGCAAGCAACCAAAAAAGTAGAGTAGCAAAAGTGGATTGAGTACAGCAGCCTCCTGCCATACTGCATTTATACTCTCCATTGTGGATTTTAGGAAAAAAAAAATCTTTAAACACAACCTTTTCTGAATTTGCAAACTTAACATTTAGGCACTTTCCCGTTCAGAGCAGTGATGAAAAAAACCCACGGTTTTCACAAAACCAGAAAGGATATTCCAACCTTTAGGAATTCTTTCAGAAGCCCTCCTTTTCACAATTACCGTGCCAACGGGAGGCTAAATTCTGGCTACAAGGTCAGGAGGAGATAACCTTGGCCAATAGAAATGATTTGCATCAGCCCAAAGGCAGTGCCAGGCCACCCATTAAGCAGCCCAGCAGGCCTCATTGTTAACCTGTGTGCAGCTGGAAACAGCTGATAGGAATGGAGAAGCAGGAGGTAAAAATCCAGATTCACAATCTATCCATGACAGCTGTGGACACAGCCATTCGAATCAGAAAAACTTCAGTAAATACTGACTGTGAGAACTGTCCTGTAAGAAGATGTCTCTCATTTTCCATGGCAGCTGGGATGCAGAAATACATGCACCCCCACAAGCTGATGTAGGATTGCAGGAAACTCAGGACTAGAAGTGAAAACCTGCTTTTAGTCCATTCTGCTTTGCCTCAGCCTGCAGCATACAGACTGATTTAACCTGATGTAAGCCACAGCTGTCATTCAGAAGGACAGACTGCCAGTCCCCACTTTACCCCACAGCTCTGGCCACGTGTTCTCCCTCCGGCCTCATGCCAGTTCTAGAGTTTGAACAAGCACATGGTGATCCAGGATCATAGAAGAGATCTGAATTGAGATTTGCGTTTGTTTGTGTTTGGTTTTTGTTCGTACTTAAAAATGCACATACATACAGTTTCATCAACAGCCTTCACACATGGGAGCTGAGACATAGTCAAATTACACCCTCTATTTGAGTGAGGGATGAGAGACCTGAGCAAGAATGTTGTCGGTAACTCTACTCCTGCGGTGCTGCAGTACCGGGGAAAGATGAAAAGATGTAGTGGAACGAACCCACAACCGGCTCCATCTCCAGACTCCCTCCTCCCACTCCCCCCTCGCTCCCTTGTCTCCAACTCAGAGCTCACTTGCAGCGTCTCTGCCATAAAAACACTTAAAAATATACCTGAAGTTCAGTTTTCCAATTAAACCCAGTGAAAATAAGTTCACAATAAAATAAACTACCATAATTAAAATATCTCTACTGCACCTCTCCCATGGCATCCCTGGATGAGGAGAGTTAGAGAGCAAGAGCAGTCTTAGGCAATGAGCTAGTACTTTTCTGCTTACCTATCCAATTTTTCCTACATCAAGGGCTGGGTGTAACTTTTGCACAGTGCTAAGCACAAAACAAACACAACTCCTTCCTCCCTTCCCGCACATGGCTGAACTAAGCCTAATTTTCAACTCATTTGTTTGTTTGTAAATTTTTGTCAATGACCCTTTCCTCATGCACAAAGACAAAATTTACCCCCTCCAATACCACTCATGCTTCATTAAATCACATCAGTAACAATGCTGAAACAGCCTGCCACTGTGAGCCACATGGCAACCACAACTCCACAGCCACCAGCAAGTAGGGCAAGCAGCTCACCTGGAGTCCCCAGGTACTTTAGAGACAATATTTACAAACCTTGGGCCCTTGGATTTAACATAGAGCACAGTGGGAATGGCACACATGTTTCCCCAGGGGCAGCTCACCTCCTAGAGAAATTGGTATTTACGGTAAAATGCATCACCTTAAGGGGATAGGATGGGACAGAAGTAGAGAAAAGCAACCAAAGCTGCAGAGGGACAAGACGTGTTGCCCTGAGCATGTCCTCAGGCACTGCTAGCTCACATTGCTGGCACCATCTGATCTCTCAAAGCTAAACATGGAATGTAGGTAGCAAGTCATAACGCTGTGCAGGCCTGGAGACGTGACCCATCAGCTGTTTCTGCATTATAATTATTGCACTGGGGCACAGTAGGACCAAAAGTTTGCCTGGGCAGATTTCTGAAAAGTTCTGGCTTGTTAGAAATGACAAGAAAGGTCACATGCTGCTTTCAGATTTGTGATTACAGTCACTTTTCTGCAGGCTTGGCATTCCCTGTTTAAAATCCTCAGTCTGCAAGAAAAGTGGAAGGCCCAGAACTGTTTCATGTTATTCAGAACTGCATTAAGAATTGAGAGTGTACAGAACTGTGATCTCTCTCACCCCCCTTCATAAGACAGACAGGAGTTTCGCACAGATGCAGTGAAGCAGCACTCCTGAATCACCATTCTCTGCCTTTCTCAGCTGGTCTTGGTAATTTTCCCTTCAGGCCACTTCTGCTCCCAGGCTTTCTCTCACTCTCTTTTTATTTTTAAAGTTTCTGCTACTAATAAAAAAATTATTGCAATACCATCATTTCCTCGTATTATCATATTCTCCAGTGAACTGATTAATTCTCAGAGTGATCCTGACCCTCAGCTCCCACTGGGCCTCAAGTGATGCAAAAGGCTTCTTTCAGATTCTCCTCCATTTTATTTTTGTCCCAACATGCACAGAGTACAAGTACAGGACTCAGTTTTGCAACTTTGGACTTAAAATGCAAATATCTGCACTTTTAGGAAATCTGATTGTTTCTATAACATGCTCAGAATTAATCAAAGCTCAAAGAGTACAAGTCAGTAAGGAAATTATTTCATCCAATATACATTCAACACATTGTACTGTCCAGGCTTTGCTCCGTAAGTAAACTTAAAATTATTAAGAGCCCAGTTTTGTCAGGCAGTGACATGAAGTTTAGTGCAACAGGTCAATGGAGAACCCATCAACAAAACCTGTAGAAGGACAACAAAAACCTGCAGCAGTACACAACTGCAGCGTTTCTGTTACACAAAACACAGCAGACACTGTAAATCTGGATAGCACAGCCCCTTTCCAAATGACTGCCTTTAGAAGACTCACAGACTGGAGGGATGCTTTAAAGGAGGCCACTTTGAGCTACTTCAAGCTTCCTGTTTGACACCATGTGGACTCACCCCGCCCTCCCAAACATCCCTCAACCAAACAAAATAAAAATCTTAGCACTTTTAAGCGTATTTCCCAACCAAGATGCACTCAAAGCAAAATCGCTGTGAGGGCCAAACACTACAGGGATATTGCCCAAACTTCTGAGGCGTTATTTTTCGCAAGAACAGAGAAGTACTGGGATGCCAGGTGGTTAACGGGGAGATGGACACAAGGAAGACATCAGTAAGTGAGGAACGAGCTGTAGGTCAGAAAAGCACACTTGAGGCTAAGAGACCAAAAGCTCTGTTAGCACAAGAAGGGCACCCATGTCTAGGAAACCACTTTCTTTCTTATTCTCCCCATCCCCTCCCTGATACCCTTCTCCCTACTGTAATTCAGAACAGCAAGGCAAGTGATGTCTAACCATGCACCAGAAGAACTTGCTAATACAATGTCACCCAGCCCACCGCATGAACAAAAGCCACCACCGAACCCTGCTAGTGGTTAACTACAAATTTTTGCTTTACTGATGGTATTACACTGCCAAGGGTTCCCTTGTCTTTGCACACACACTGTCCTCTTAGAAAGACCAAATCTGCTCAAACCCAGATTTACAAATACATGCACAGATATTCTACACATCTGCTTCCACCTGGTGGATTACTAGAGATAGAGACTGCAGAATTTTTTTAACAAACGTGTAAACTCACCTCTAAAATTAGTTGCAGGGTAATTCTGTGGGTTAGTGGAGAGGGGCAGAGAGGTCAGGCTCAGGGGCAAGGGAGAAGTTTGCAAGAAATGGAATAAGAATCACTAAACTGTTTAAACCATTTTTAAATTCAGTTTTTTCTCTCTTGGAAAACAAGCAAGAGAGGGATTTTCTTTCATTTCCAGGAGTTCTTTAAAACAGAAGAGGATAGAGCTATTCAATATTGCTCTGGGATGCTTAACATGAAAAAATAACTTCAATCAAGTGTCTTGTTAAAGAACTTAAAATTCTCTTTCCACAGTCCCCCCTTCCATAATCAAGCAAAAAAAAAATTATACATATACTTGGTATACAATCAAAACAAAACCATAAAGTAATTTATTGCTAGCCATAACTACAGAAAACAGGGGTTCTTTTAACACTTTAGCAAAGCAAATGAGAAATGACAGGGAGTATCCTGAGAAACTCTCTGTTGCAAATTCTTTCAGGACTGGTTTCTAAAAATTTCCTTGCTATGATACCTGCACATGCAGCTTTGCAGTACCTTCCAGTTCCATTTTCATACACATATTTTTAAATATAGCAGCAGCCTTTGCCCTGTGTATTGAGTACCAGGGGTATTTCATTTTCTGTGGCCAAGGTTTGCAGGAAAGCTGACTGGAGATCCTAGAGGTGTAGCATATTTCATTTTGCTCTAAAAACTTCTGACTAGAAGCAAAGGTAAGTATTACTCCAACCTCAATCTGTTTCCCTCTTGCACCCACAGCAGCTTAGTAAGATACAGTCAACAGGCTTCTGCAAATTACACTTAAGGGCTCATTACAAATCAAGGCCTCAGTCTTGCTACTGAACTGATACTAATAGGTTCACTCTATGGAGGAGAACCATTAGCTTCAGTAGTGGTCCCTGAATCAGGAAATTTGTTTACATCACATGCACAGGTATTTACAATCTTCTGGGCCCTTGTTTTTATTTAGGAGACCAGTGGTGTTTGGCAAGGAGTGCAAATCTTGTCCAACAACTTTCAAGCTACCCTTACTCCACATGGAGCAGAAGTGCCTACAGAGTAAAGCACTTTCACAAGAACAGTGTTTTCATCTTACACGGACAAATCCCTCAACCAGGAATTCTATACCTATACCTGCACACCACAGTGCAAGAGAAACAATCACACATTCCCCACGTGTGTTTTGCACCTGAAAGAGGGGACAAATACAGAGATATATGCACAAGATCACTAAAGTGCTTACTCAAGATGTGGGACTAGGTTACCAAGTCCAGTCTTTACAGAGCTGAAATTACCTACTCTGCAAGCAAGACAGACATGAGGATACTTGGCTTCCACTGGATCACACACAGTCCCTTTTACTTCCGAATTACAAAAGACATTAGGACCAGACCACACTGGAGAAATCACCATTGCCATTATCAGCAATGATAACAAAAAACTTATTCAATTGATGGCTACAATTCCAATCTCCCACCCACTATGTCCTCCTCAAATCTCAATGCCCCTGCATTACAGCTTTGAGAACTTGAAGAACAGGTCAACATTTTTCCCCTTTGTTAGGGATTCAAAGTTTGCCATAGGTTTTTTTCTATTTTCTTTAAAAAGGGGGACATGAAAGTAATTCAAAGCCTGAAGTCACTTTTCCCTCATCTTAATTCTCAGAAATGGCTGAAGAATTTTTTTTTTACTACTTAATTTTCTTTCAAAAGCAAATGTGGCCTGAAGCTAAACACCTGACATGCAGTGTTTAAGCACAAATGGTTAAAGCTCTGTAGAGCCACATGCAAGAGAAAACAGGGGCAGTAATAAAGCTGGTGATCTCCAATTGGAAATTCTCCTGGCAGCCCAGATTCTTTCATGCAGAGCAACTTACTGACATTCTCTCTCCATTCCTCTCCCTGATGACTCTCTCACTACACCTGGAGGTTTGAAAGCTGACTAAGCTCCCTGAAAACTGGTCTGGTTAGCCCCAGTCACCCCCGCTCCAAAACGGTGAAAGCAGACAGTGTGACATCTCAGCAGATGAGGTCTGAGACTAAACTGGCAGAATTGGCAGCAAACATTAAAGGTACCTTTTCTTCCTCGGGTTCAGTTGCTGTCATGGACCCTCATTCTAAAAGTCAAAAGAGATTTTCAATGCATTTTTGGGCTTGCTGACTTTAAGCCCACAGGATAAACTCCACTTGAGATTGTTCACAACTCAGAAGATACTTGGAGAAAGGAAGCACAGAAAAGCTGAAATTCTCTCACAGTCACATAAGCCCAAGAGCCACAGCTTTAACACTGCGAGTTTCCCATCTTATTAAGTGTCTTGCAATACTTGTTTTTGCAATCGTTTTCCATGCTGTCTACACAAAAAAAAGTACCTCGGAAGCCAGAATAACTACATTCCTCAAACATGGACCCTTTCCAGACTCACCCCAAACCTTTCTATGCTTAAGGTCCTATACACACATGAACATACAGCTCATTTGCAGGCCCAGCAGTCAATTCACCTTCAAGTTGCCCTAATTCTTCTTCTGCATTCCCGGCTGGCAGTGCGGCCTACCCGTGCTGCTGTGCCCTAACCATGCCGCTGTGTCTCCGTGCACACGGGGAGCCATCACGGCGAACGCTGCATACGCAGATTCCTTCTTCCCGAGAAATTCAGTGACAAACTGCCTGCTTTCCAGTTTTTCCTTTTCAACTCTTTTTTTCTTTTTTTTAGGACAAAGACACCTCCTCACCCTCACTTCCTCATCACCTCCTCATCACGAGGCTCGCTGATGCAGCAGTAGATGGCAAGGCCTTTGAATCAGTGTCCGGTAATGTTCAGACAGGGCACACATCACAAACTCTCTTCCAGAAGCTTTAAAATCCAAAATGTAAATGCTCCGCCCATCACCTTGAATGCTGTCAGGCAATAAAAACGCTAATAAAAGAAGTCACAGTAGGAGAAGTCTCTGGCTACCTGCCTGGGGTCTGACGACTGCAGGTAAGTCCCTGAGCAGAAAGGATGTGATCCGGCCACCACTGGTGGTTGCTTCCTTCAGATCCTCCAGCAGATCCTGCCCTACAGACCAGGCCCTGTGTTCAGCTCTCCTGGGTTCCTACGTCTCTCAGGCACAACAAACAGTAATGGCAGAACACCAGTAAGAGCCACCCCAACTTAACAGTGACTATGTCCTCTTAACACCCTGCTGCGATGCCACAGACATCCTGGGACTCAACACCACCAACTCGAAAGTACATCCTCTCTGACTACGTCAAAACAAACCCCGTTTTGGAAAGGTTTCTAAGAATAAAAAGTCACAGTCCTTCTAATTTTTGTGCAAGGAACAAACACTGAAATACCTGCCTTGTGTGCTTCAGGCCCTGAAAGCTGCCAGAAACAGCTGAAGGATGGAGGGACAAGGAAGATTTTTGTGATGAATCCTCTTTTCAGGAAGTTTTAGAAATAACTGCACAATCACACAGATGCAATGCATTGCTCAAATAAGGATGTAAACTTAGAATGGGAACTATTTTAAAAATCACGATGGCTTTAGGTTTTATATTTATTTACTGTTTTGACTGCAAAGGATAAATTGTCTCCTGTAATAGAAAATTACTTTTCAACTTCAATATATAATTAACACAGGAATTGGTATCTTTACATCTTTCCTATGCATTTGTATCATAGACTCAATGGCACAAACACAAGGATGCCTGCCTGCAAGGTTCATAACCACACCTCTGCATTAAAAAGATTACTGAGCAGTCTAGCAAAAGGGTGCTCACTTTTAGTGCACCCTGATTCTGTATCACTCAGCCCATTTGCAATCTGTAACACCGATATCACTCAACTGATATTTACTGATATTTGAAGACAAAGGGACCCATGTTTCTCCCTCAATCAGATTTAATAAATCCACAAAAGCCAAAACAAAACAAGTCAAGAGACAGAAGAATCAGGCCTTTGGGATGCTATACTACTGTCTCCCGTGTGGCTAATTTTGATGAGCTTGTTGAAGCACAGCCTTTAGCCAAGTGCTTTTTCATACAAACATCCATAGCTCAGAGACGATTAATCACCATTTATTACTCACCTTCTGGCAACACCCACTCTAAGCTAGGCACCATCCAGACACATTAAGACAGACAGTCCCAGTCTGAAGGCTTTGTGGTAAAAGAAAGCCATTTCTGAGACCCAATCCTGATGCAGAGATATCTACAGACCCCCGTGCTACTCAGACAGCTACTGGGATCTGCCAGAATAAAGGTGCTCACAGGAACACTTAACCACAAATACCAATCTTTCAAAAAGGGACAAGGTACGTATGAAATACATCGGCTATACCTACTTTTCAGTACCTGTCAACTGCTACTGGTGTACAAGTAAGCCTCGTGAAAGGATTTTGCTGAAGAAATAGGGTGAATCTTCATCGATTTATCTATCAGAGCCCCTCACTTGGTTACAGGAAAGTAGTTATTCTGCTCTTCTGCAGCATTAGTAACTTCTCAAACAAAGAAGCCTGATTGAGGCAGACAGTGAGGGGCTTATCAGCTTAGGAAATGGGAAGGATGGTCCAATTAACTGCCAAGCAGTCAGACATAATTCACTCTGACCAGGCCAATGAGAGACGAGTCCCAGAAATGCATGTCCTGTCCATTTATGTAACACCCAAACATTCCCCCCTGCAAAGGCTTCCCTTCTGGAAGCACTGCCCAAGTAATGAGCAAGCCACAATAGGAAAATCCACCTGTATGGACCTGCATCTGACTAAGCAACCATCTCAGTGGTACAGGAGGCATTGCTAGTCACTACACTGCTGAACTCAGGCACCAACAGGCATCACCAAGCAGCCAGCCAGAATGCTCTGTGCAAGGTTATCTCAGGTCCACACCACTGTGCTGTCTTCTCACACATCAACAAACAGGACAAGATGTAGAAGACACAAAAAGGAAAAACCCCACCCTAATGTAGGTAGGAAGGCTTCATCTCATTTTCCTGAGCTACTTCTGCCTAGCACAGAAATAGCCAGATGTCATTGAAGTAATTTCACAATGTTAAAAACAAACGAAAAAACCTGAAGGCAAACTGTATGTAAGAGCTGATTAGCTGTGAATCCAGCCACAGTGCTGCTCTTCATGTCCGGTGCCATGCTTAGTACCTGCTAGCACAGGGTAAACAGAAAGAAGGCCAAGAGAAAGAGTAAGGGGAGAAATTCCACAAAAGATGCTAGTATGAAAAGAGAGATATCTCAGTCAACCAAAGCTTTAACTTGGGATCCATCACCTAGGATGAAGCAGGCATTTAAAGTTGAGAGAGGAGAAAAAAGAAAAAAAAGCCATGTCTCCAAAACACTGATTTGTAAACACAAGCATCCGATGTTTAGGGGAAGCATGGAACCTTTACTCTGCAAAAAATGCACATGTGAGACCTGGTCCATCCTTTGATAAGGTACCTTGTTTTGTGTAATCCTCTCCATTTTTACGTGCCAGACTTAAGACTGCCACAGTCAGAAAAACATGCCATGAGCAGGAGAGTAAAAAAATCGAGTTGTGTGGAATATTTATGTTACATATGGCAACATCCTATTTGTCAGGCAGTTACCAGGAGCTAAGGAATCTCTGTGGTACCAGCAAATTCGCCTTGCAGCAGGGTGTTAGAGCAAGCACAAAACAGACTATATATGGTATGTTTACTGAATGATTAGGCATAAACATGTTACAGAAGAAATGATGTCTTGTATTAGATGCTGGGCTTCCTGCTGCAAGGCAAACCATCCTGCTCAGAAAGAAGTCTCACATATTCCTCATATGCTTCTGGCTGTGGGTGCCAGTGAAACCTCTAGAAAACAGGAACAGGTTATGTGGCAAGTAATGATTAACTATGTGGAGGATCAGCCCTCCAAGCTCCACCCACCAGCATTCCCTTTCTCCTTGCTCCTCTTCCTCCCCTGCTACTTTTTTGTTAGGACTGTTTACAGGGCGAGCCGGCGGAGGGGACGAAGGCACTCACAGGCACATGCCGCACCGAGCGCTGCCTCTGCCACAGGATGACGGGCACGGACAAGTGCACCCTCTCTTTCTTAAGAAACAGCTGGCAGCAGGCGAGCGAGCGCTGCAACCATCCGCCTGCCCCACGTCCAAACCCAGCTGGCACAGGACTATTTCATAACGGGGAGGAGGGGAAAATCCTGAAAGGGTAGAGGGAGGAGGGTGTACTGAAGATGCCTTAAAGCACAGAAGAAGGCTCGTTTCTGGCTTCTGCGTCCTGCCTAACCTGTTTTGTGGCATGTTCCCGTTAACTCTCCTTTTGGTCGAGGTTGTTCGCTGTTTTTCTTTTGGCATCCAAAGCCAAGCTGCAGCCCCTTCTCTCCTCTGACTCCTTTCACGCTCCATCACACTCCAGTACAAACATGGGCACATGGAGACGCCAGAAAACAAAACGCTGAGTTCATCACACACTGAAACTGGATGCAGAGTTTCTTTACTGGAGGGAACTGGATCTTCCCTGTCAACTCACCAGGACCATCAGCCCTCAGGTGCCAGACTTCTCACTTTCATCACTGCTTTTTGACATCAGCAACTCATCAAAAAAACTTAAAACTACACAAAGTGGTAAGGGGGTTGGAAAACAAAGGGAAAAAAGTCCCAAACCTCAAAACACACGCCTGGAAGATTGCATGCCACACAAATCTAACCAGAGTGCAGTGTGGGAGCAGCAGCAGTGATCGCAGCAGCAGTGTGTTAGTTTTAAGGACATACCATCACCACCACAGCAGATTTATGCTTTCACTGTGTACAGTATTCACAGGGTTAATGAGTAGCCCAAAGATCAGAAATAAACCTGCTAAGCAACAAAAGCATCAACTCCAAGCAGTGCTGGGTGGTTTTTGACAGGGGTTAAGCAGTCGGTAACTGGTGACAAGAACTTGGTGGTGGTTCAGTAGCCATTTTAAGCAGCCGATACATTAATCATGGGAGTGCAGTAACAAAAGAACCAGGAGCAAAAGCTTCAGAAAGGAGGACCCCTAAAAGCTCAGCAGCACACACATACCGCTCCGTCATGTGCAAAATAAACTTAGAGAAGCCAGCAAAGAAGAAAGATTATTCCATGACCTCCAGAGCACAGCAAATCCCTCAGAGCAATGAGTGCTAGGCATCAGAAACTTCCTGGTTTCCAGGCCGTTGTTTCACATGTTTTCTGGGGAGTTTGCATGCTGTGGGAAAGATTCCCAAGTACACTGAAAGCAAGCCTGAAACATCCCCTTCCACTCCCACAGCAAGTATGCAGTCCATAAAAGATTAAAGTGTTGGAAACATATGCTTGAGCAAAGATTCCTCTTTTTTTTTTAAAATAACACATCAACCATTTAGCAGTTGATGCATTTATCAAAATATTTTGCTATCCCTTTTTTAAGACAGCAAGGTGGGGGGGCAGCAAGATGGAACAAGCGAGCAAGAGCGTGTGAGACACATGCAGTCTGTAACCTGAACACCGTTTTACAGATGTATTTACTATCCTGCTTTTCTCTGGGGGCTTTTCAGGCCAGGGTGGCTTTTGTCTCTGTGCTATATGCCAGCCAGCTCATAACAAATGAGCAATCACAGAGTAAGCAGATCTGGCTCCTTCTCTGAATCTACTGGGATGCTGAGGCATGAAGATGGGCCTGAAAAAACTGTTTGATTATGAGCTTGGTCAACCCCTTTGGTCACGCGAGCGCCTGAAGTCTGGTACAATTATTAACTGTGCTGCAGTCACATGAAAGAGAACAAGCTTCCCCCTCCCACCCTCATCCCACGGGTAACATTATGTGGGCAGTAAATATATGAAGGAATATGGTGAGGCTGGGGGGTATGTGTAGAAATCTCCACAGAAAGGCTTCATAGCTGTACATTTTATTATTTCTTTCTGGTGGACGAACTGCGGACATTACAGGCAAGCTTGACTGATGCCCAGACACGTTTGGGTACCCAAAGGAGAGTGAAGTGGGAAATCCTCATCTCTGCCCAGTGCTGCCTTCATTAAAGAGGGAAAATCATAGGTGTTTCCAATTTTCCCCATTTCTTAAACACCATGATGATGGAGCATGGAAAGTATTTTTACTAAAGCACAAATGAGCCATTTCTAAACAGGTGTACTTGCTTTTGAGGTGTTCTTATTTGTTGGAGGGGATTCAACAGGTATGAGAGAAGAGAGATGGGGAAAAGAGAGCACTGTGCTTCTAAAGAGAAACTCTTGGCAGTGAGACAAATGAGGCAGGCAGTGTTGACTAAAACCCTAAGCTGTGATTCAGCTGTTGGGACCAGAGTCTGATGGAACCTCCCTGCCTTACAGCTTGCGCTCACATAACTAAGAATGGAAATGGCACTTTCCAAAAGCTGCTTTCCAGGACCAAAAGGGAAACGACAGAGAGAAAGAGCATTCAATCAGCATGGTACCCAACTAACCCCCAACTCATGCACGACTCAGACTGCCAGAGGGCTGCTGTGGCACTATTTTAGCTGTGAACCAAACATCGCAGGTGTGTACAAGCCATAGAAACCTGAGCTCAGAAATCCTGGCTGGGATGGAAGCTGTGCCTGGCAGATGTGCAGCCCCTCCGGCCTCACCCAACACATCCTGGCCCAGCACAGCAGCCCCTCCCACACAGCGCTTCAGCTGAAAACAGTAAATTCTGCTGACCTTAGAAGGGGGGTAAGCAGGGCAGGTGGTGAGAAAGAGCATCAGGTTTGGCATAAGATGACATTTCCTAGACATAATTAAAAATATAAAGCGCAGCGCCATCTTTAAATGGTTACATCTATACAGTCACCAGCCCTGTGACACTGAACAAGAAAAGGTGGTGGTGAGGGAGATAAACAGCAGGTTGATGACAAACAATAAAACATAAATGAGCACATCCTCTTTCAAAGTACTACATGTAATTTCTGTTTAGTTATAATTGAGTATGTCCCCCAAAAAACAACTACATTTGTAATATTATACCATGCATCCATTTTATAAAATATTTTAAAATATGCTTTTGCCTTGGCCCACCTACACAAAATAATGAAGAAATATCACTCAAGAGCTCCCTAAGAAAAATAAGCCTTAAAATAGAGCATGATACACTCACTGAGTAACATGTATTTCTGCAAAACTCCTGTCCTTTATATATTTTGCATCTGAAAACTGCAAGTCTCACACGCGTGCACACAAAAGACAGACAGACTGCTGCTGTGGACAAAATGGTGCCATTTAATACAAAAATCTGGTTTATGCATAGCCTGGCTGTAGTGCATGCTGGGCCCAAGCAGAGTGGGATGCAGCCAGTTATATCGAACAGTTGTGCCCTCAGCAACAAATGGTGCATTCATAAAACTGGAAAAGCCTCTGTCTAGGGGATCACAGCTCTGCAAAGGAAACAATCGCTTGCTGACATTTCTGAGGGAGGATATGGCCAAAAGAGGTTGAGGGGGAGAAGTATGATCTACAGGAAAGTTATGTTCAGAAGAAATACCAAAATATAAGGGAAGAAAACCCAAATCTACCACTGAGCTCCCTTTGCAGTCTCCCTCCATTAGCTAGTCTCTAACAAAAGAGCAAGGCCACCTGAAAAGACATGTGGTTGGAAAACACTTGGCCAGTCAAGAGTATAGAAGAAAAAGAAGAAAATAAAAAGCTTTCTTGTAAAACGCTGGCCCATGAAGAAGCGACAGCCATCATGCAGGCTGCAGTACACAAAGCTGCATGTGACAGGCAGTTTCTCAAAAGTTTCTTACCCTTGCCTTTATTAGCTATGCCACCTCCACACTGGTAACTAAAAGCCAACATCTGGTGCTAGCTAAATGTCACCACAGACAACCCCTTTAATAAAAATTTAAAGAGTCTGAATCCCAACAAGGAAATCATTAGTGCTTTGAATGTAAGAGCCTATGCGAGTGCTTCAAGACTGGAAAAAATCCTGGCTTTTAAGCTGCCCAGAGCAGTGACTTTGGTGTGCACTAAGCTTCCCTTCTCCAGGCCCCATGCCACCTCACTCTGGGGTTGTTCAATTCAGAGCTTCTGGCCCATGTGTAGCCCATCTGGACAGCTCAGCTGGTCAGCACCCTGTGCTGGGAAGCCCAAACAGGTCTATGGATGTCCACGTCTTGCTGCTGGATGAGAGCATGCTGTCCAGTCTGCCCTTGGCCAAGGGAGCTCTGGCTCCTGATGCTGAAATGCCAGACACTGCAGTCAGCCCCAAATACACCTGACACCTCTGAAAGCAAATCTGACCTGTCCCTAAGATGCTCAAGACACCCATGCAAGTCTATGTAAAAGTGCTCCCTTTGGAGCTAAGCAGTTAAGCAGCATGGCTTATTAATTAATACCTGTCACCTGCTCATTCTACTGAGCTAAGTAATAAAGCAAAAAAACCCTCACATCATACACCATAACTGAAGTTCAGTGGGAGAGTCAGCGGCAGTTCCTGTAAGACACCAAAAGAATTAAGTCCCACCTGCACATCGACAGGAAATAAGAAACAACTCTGCCCAAACACTCCTAGCTGCCCTGAAGCTGTGCACCCTATTTCCTCCTGGTGCTCATGCAGCATAAAGGTCTCACATCTCGCCCAATAGAAGTTTTCTCCTAAAAACTTATCTCGACAGTTTGGGAGAACTGACACTGTCTTCCACAGACAAGGCAAGCCCAGCTGAAGGAGAGATGATAGAAATTTTGTGGCTGACAGGATGAGTCCCTCCATTGTATTATCAAGAGAGTGTGTGTTTTAAGACATTATTAATAGAGTCCTCTTGCACGGAAGCCTTTGCAAGAGTATCTAAAAAGGGGATGCATGTAACACTTCCTATCCCCAGTGCACCTAATGGTCTTCTGAGAGCCTATTATGAAACCATTTCAGAGGTGAACAGGACTGTGGTCCCACAGACTGACAGTAAAATGATTTTTCCACCGAGGTTTAAAAAACCCAAGCAAGAAAGCAAGCAACCAAAAAAGGCAAAACAGGATGAGTAGTTCTTCAAGAGAGAGCCAGGCATTCCTGCATCTCCGTGCCAGAAGCAGCCAAAACCTGCAGGTCCATTGGAGTCGAGGAATTAACACTGGGAGCACGCATGGCAAGCTGCAGTGGTGAGAACTGAGCCATAGCTATTGAGACACTGGAGAATGAACAGTAATGCTTCTGCTTACCAGCTGTGCACTGCAATGACTGCTTTTGCAAGAAAGCTTGCGCTGCAGTTGCATAAATAATTTCAATAAAACTGTACATTCATTAATGCCAGTTATCAGCTGGAGACCTACAGCAAATACAAAACTGCAGAAGCTTTTACAGACGCATCAAAGCAATCTAAAAACCGACTTTACTCGTTGGTCAGTTTCCAGGCAAGGCAAAAGTCTACACACACATGTAATGTTTTGTACATGCTTCCATTAAACCTGCCCTCTGCATTCTAGAACTCAAGATTTGTTTCCCTCCATAGGCTTTACAAAGGCTTCTAATACAGCACATGATCGACTTACTAGGAAATTGTTTGTTAGTTTTAAATTTGGAGTGGGCAACAAAAACACCTGGGAAACTGTGGGAGAACATCAACAGAGTTGAAAAGAAAATTACATCCCAGCCTCCTGAAAAACTTTAACATAAAGCTCTTTAGGAAGTCTGTGAATAAGGGATGAACAAAGATGTATTCCATTTGAGAAATGTCCTTCCTTTGAACACTGAATCACAGAATACAAGTCTCCGCATCACCTTGCAAAAGAAAAAGGAAAAAAAATCCTGCCTGAAATGTGTCACTTTTTTGCTGCTGTTTACTTTGTTTGTTTGTAGTGGTTTTGTAAAATCCCACAAATACTTCAGACTGAAACCACAGTCCGTATTTTATATTTAGATGAACTATGGCATCTTTCAAGAAGCTGTGATGGCAAGCCTGCATGTAAAGCTCTCCCTCTGCCTGCCCTGGGATCATGCAGCCATTGCAGAAGGAAGAACATGGGCCACCACTGCAGCCCTGGTGGTGACCCTCCTCCATGCACTGGCCCAGCCACCCCACAGGCCAACTCCAGCAGGATGCAAGAGTTGCATCCTTGCAAGTTGCATCCAAGTCCTTGCACATCCCATGATAAGGGATGGCTTTGAGTAGGATGGCTAATGTTTGTAGGTAAAATTTAAAAACAACAAAAAAGTCTCTTCCTTTCTTTCTTTTACTTCCCATCTGATCCAGGTGGAACAAACAGGATGGAATTTGCTTCTCATGCTGATGCGTCCAGTATCAGCCCTGATTTGAATCAATATAAAACGCAGTAGGAAAAGGAGCCTGAAGGTTTCTAACCGGGTGTGTTGAACACCATGACCTCCTCACACCCCCGCCCCACAAATGCTTAACTGCTGAAAGAAATTCCTCTCGTTTCCTGCCCTGAATCATCTGTGTCACCACAAAGATGAGATTTTTAACTGTGCGCACACGTTTCTGATTTGAGGGGCATGCAGTGTAGGGTGTTCCTCAAACTACTGTCAGACTAGCCACACACGGTTTGGATTTCTTCTGTGTTTGATGTATCATTTAACTAAATCTGTGTTTTTCCAATGAGGTACAACCTCTCAGTGATGCTGTTTTCTAGGAAATACATAGGTGAATGCTGCTGCTTCTTTTGCAAAGTATTATTTGAATGGAGCTAGGAGAGACAGGATATGCTGATTTGCACAATTAAAAATAACTTACAATTTGAACTGTGGCATCAGATGCTTCAATAAATTTCATTAGGGCAGATTACATGCTCTTTTTAAAATGCCTTTTTTCCAGACCACAACATAAAATAATTTCATTAATTTAGCCACAATTACTTCATTTTCGTTGCTAAGCTGATCAACTATTTTTTAATCACTACAGCAATTCATTCTGCAGAAAAGTAGCAGCACAGTAGCCCTCAAATGCAATAAAGAAACATCCAAGTCACCCAAGAGAAAGAAAGGTGAGGCAAAATGCTAAACCACAGTTCCTTAACCACCCTTCCTAACCAGGATGGCTTTGTATCATTGCAGGCACAGAAGGGAAGGAACTGTGATCTCTGGCTGTGCACAGCCAAAGTCAGTGGGATCTTTGTGGATGCTGGGTGGGAACAAGCCCCTACAAATATGCAACAAGCAATAGCAAAGCTTATACTCTGCTCTGGATTGATCTGAGTCACGAGGAGCTAAGCTGTCAGTCAGCAAGAGTGCAAGGAGGGCTGATTGTTCTGGTCATCTCCCTGGAGCAGAAAAAAATTCAAGATGCACATCTTCCTTGCAGTATCCCCACATACTCTCACCCAGATGAAAGTTTAAGGACAAGAATAATGTTTTCACACAGGCCTATTTTTTCCACAACGTGTTGTCAACCTTCTCCACCCCTTATTTTAATAAAGGAAAACCTACCATCCTTTTGACCTTGGACTTGTTCATTCTCTCTGTTTCTCTCAGTACATGCTCTTTGCTAACCATTCAGCATGCTGCGAGCCCTGATAAAAGTGGTTAATGTTTACTGAAACCTGCATATGAACTGTACTAAACCTGATGCAGGGGGAGGCAAAGTTCTGCTAGCAGCATCCATGACCAATTAAAAAGAAGCATTAGCTTGTTTTTCCTTTTAAACTCATCCCCCCCACCCCCTGCTAAACAGCTGCATGAGTAGATGGGCAGGCAGCTCAGGGAGAAAACTGAAAAAATTCTTCAAATCCATCCACCTAGACACTTCAAAATAAGTTGCTGTTCTGAATACCACAGGCCTTTCAAGAACATGCAAAACGAATGAAAGTACTACTGGGGGTCTCTTTCTGGGGGATGCATACTTTATCCCCAAATAATTGTTTTCCAAAACTTGTAGGTCTGAAAACCTACAAGTCTAGCAGAAATGTTGAGTGTTTTCTTTTAGCTTTCCCTCTAGAAGTCCACACACCCTTGGCTTGAGCAGTCTTCAAAACATCCTATCAATTAAGTGAAAAAGCAGAATATTACTACTGTAAACTCAAACTACAACTACCAGTTGATCTGTATTATTCAGAGACTTTAAATTTATCATCATTTCTTCCCAGCAGAGACAGACTTAGAAACAATCAGCAGTTTCAACAGCTGTATCTGAGCACTATTTAGGAACAATATTTTGTAGCATAGACTAACTGTGCGCATTGCCCCTTCTTAGCTTACTGACATTTTCTCCATCTGTATTGTAATATCCAGCCCAGAGAGCTCTTACAGACAGTTCCTGCCTCCCTCCCATTGTCTGGTGACAGTGGGATGCTCTCAGGTGTTTAATGACAAATTTTTTTTTTTTTGTACTAGAGGGCAGCAACAGTGCCGCAGTCACCTTGGAAACAACCATCACCCACTGTTTGCAGAACAAACAATGGTACCTTTTCAGCCAGCGCAAGGCAGGCAGGGCAAGGGGCAGCCAAGCAATTCTGGGACTTACAGGAGTGTTAACATATTGCATTCATTCACTGCGTCAAAAAATAGTTCAGCACGAGGAGCAAGGCACTCTCAAAGTGAGAGCCTTTGGCTGCAAACCACAGACAAGTGCACAGGGCTCAGAAGGTCAAACAAGTCTCCCCAGTCAGCAATGAGGTCTTTTCCTCTGATTTTTTTACTTGCCCTCCTGCTCCCCTCTCTCATACACACAGAAGGAAGAAAAACACACCTATTTAAACTGATCTTATCCACGAAAAGTCAAGTGTTCAGCTTCCAAGTAGCACTCTCTGAAGTTTTCTCAGTGTGCCAAAATATTTTAAAGAACTGTTTACCCGCACTTGTAGTGCTTTGTACCCAATGCATCAAGAGCCGGTTCCAGAAGCGTTCCTTGTGAAGTTAGTGAGGATTGCGGTTATTCAGCATTTCAGACCATAGGCCTAAGCACTCAAACAGTTATATACCCCTCTCAAAATAATTCCATTTTCAGAGAGACAGTCTGCCTGCTTTAAAATACAGATGATGTACATCTGGCTCTACACTAACCTCTCAGTGTCTTCCTGTCTCCTGGAGACTTTTCTCTCTGCTCAAAAAAAAAAAAAAAAAAAAAACAAACCCAGCACCAAAGAAGCGTGTTTTACCTACAATAACCATGGGGAAAAGCCAAATATTTAAGGATTCAAGTTTTATCAATTTAAACACACTCTCACAAAGGGCTTCGCTCTTGTGGCCTGTCACAAGTGGAGTGTTTAAAGCAGAATGGAGACTGAGGTGTCACTCGGATACTTTAGTGCTTTACAACCTTCCCACACCGGCTCGCAGACACCTACATTGCTGAGAGCAAACTGACAGCAGTCCAGCTGCCCAGCTCGTCCGTATGGCTACTTGGCAAAGGATTGCAAGGCCCTACAAAACCACGCTGCTGCTTGACTCGTGCATAAAAGGGCATCCAGGTGTGCTGTGAAGGAGTGCCAGGCACAACACACCCTGCTGAGAACTGCACTGAGGTGATGAGAGCTGTACAAAGGTACAACAAAGCAGCTCTTGGGTGAGATCTATAGATTTCCACATCACAATATAAACACTTTTCTATAGCCTTCACTCATCTTTCACAGCACACTCAGCTTTGGCAAAATAAAAAGGGAAAAAAAAGGCAAATCACCTTTAGACCGTCAGAAACACTGACTGGTGCTGTCCTGCAAACTAAAGCCTCCAGCAAGCTTGTCCATCTGGGCTGGACAGGTTCACTCACGACTACAACCATGGTAGCTCAGTTGAGTCAGACTAACATTACTAAAAAACTACCTTAATGTTCATTAAGATGCAGGTTAACACATTAACTGGTCTTGCACAGCCACAAACACGGCTTTGGACATGGCAGGCTGTACCTTAAGAAGCATCAAGAGAGCTTTTTTTTTTTTAAATTGTGTTCGGCTAACTCAGTTGACCTCAAACAACTGAGACACACACCCTTTTTGCCTGTCAGGACAGGGTCCTTCTCTGTTTTGCACTGCTGGGACAGGAGAAGTGAAATATGTATGGAGGTGATTCACATACAACCCATCCTTCACTTACTCCTAATAGGGGGTGGAGGGGAGGGAAGCATATGGGTGAAAAGCCACAGCTGTTCCAAGGCTGTTCCAACTTTACAGCACACGATTTATGGAAAACAAAACAAGAGGGGCAGAAAAATAGGATTTGAACATTACTGACCTAAAAGAATCATTGTAAATACCTCCTGCTCTGTGCAAGGGCTACCCTGGGCTCCATCTGCCTTCAAGGCCGAGAAAGGAAACACTAAACTTGAACAGCAGCCAGGATTCACTGTCTGCTTCCTAACATGCTTAGATGGGGCATTCTCTTACCTGTGGCAGAGCACAGGGAGGGCACTGCCCAAGCCTTGTTCCTGCTCTGCACTTGGCACTGTCACTGCGAGTGCCAGCCAGAGCCTGGCCAAGGGGCAAACACAGCTGCCCCGCAGCGCTGCCCTCTGCCCCAGCATCCGCAACCAGCTCCGAGCTGGGATGGAAGCGCGTTCCTCGCACCCCAGCAACCGGCTCTGGCAATTTTGGCAGAGGCACGTGCTCTGACGAAGCAGGCGGGGGAGGTGCGGGTACCAGTCGGACAGGAACACGCTCCTGCACAGGACAGGCTTCCAGTGGGCTGGGGCTGCTACTCAAGGCACCGCCCCACTGCCCAGACGAAAAGGGATGTAGGCACATCCCCTTCGCTTGGGTATCACCGCCAAAACTCCCCGTGGCCGTGCCCAGGGGACCCAGGCCTCCCCGCCACGAGGACGAGGGAGCAGCAGCGGCTGCAGCAGGGCCAGCCCTTCCCTCCCTTCCCCCCGCACAGCCGCCCCCACCCTCCAGGAGCTCTATCGCAAATCCCCAGGCTGCGCCGACTGCCAGCTGACAGAACTGTTTAGTCAGCAACCAGTGAGAGAGGAGCGGCCGCCCCCCTCCATCCGTCCCGGCTCCTTCCCCGTGGTACCTTCCCTGCCGCCAGCAGCGCCAGGGAAAGAAACATTCTCGTGCTCCCCAACCCCTCCCGAAAACGGTGAATACGCTAAGTATTCACATTTCCGAAAAGTTTGTCGAGCTTCGCACGTAGCTGAAGGATCCGGGTTGTTGTTTTGCTACTTTTTTTTCCACCCTCTCCCCTCGGTGCTTTGTATAGCCCTCTTTCACCACCCTGCCCCATCCCCCAGGCGAGAGGAGATCCAGAAGCGCTGCTGCTGCTGGAGGAACTTCCTCCATTTGCTGTGAGAACATCACTCCGGCGGCCCCGCGCCCCGCGCCGCCCCGCAGAGGAAGTGCAACATAATAGCCAGGCCCCAGGTGCCAAGGTTAGCCTGTCCTTTTCCTCTCCCCGGGATGATTTCCACTCCTTTCAATACCAGCCTCCCCAGGAGCAAGGCCTTAAAAGCTGCGCGTTAAAGTTGTGAACAACAGCAGCAACAACAACAAAAACAAAGCTGAAACCTGCTCAAGCACCACCACACGGCCTTTGCACACCACAACTTACATGATTCAGAAAGGTCGAACATTGTCTATGAACCGAAAAGCCTGGTTTCATCTGTGCACTAAAAAGCTGAACAACTTTAACCGTACTTTTCTAAGTCAGAGCAGCAGCCCAGCCCGCACCAGCGAGCCAGCAGTACCACCGGCGTATGGAACTGCCTGTGCTGGCGTTCTCTGCTTGCCCAGGGCAGATGTAACAACCACAGCAATAAAAATGTCTCGACTAAAAGGAAAACCGCATCTCAGGCCAGGCTGGAATAATGAAAACCCTGGGCAAAAGGCATGGATTTAGTCTACAAGGAAGATGGAGGTCAGCACCCAAACCCTGTTTCTCAGAGCACTGCGTACACAGTTTCCATTCTCTATTCTGACAACATCTGCATAACTGAAGGCACAAAGTAATTTTTAAAAAACAGGTTTTAATGGAAAGTCTCACAGTGTCTTATTATACCTTTCCCTTTTCAGTTTGCTTGCTTGGTACAAAAGCATGCATCTGCTTCCTCCAAAATGCAAAAACTCAGTGTTGAGGGAAGCTCCTACACTGGCTCATCTCACAAAATCCTCTGCCTTTCCAGGTGGAACAAGGGGAGATTAAAAGGTGTAACTATGCCCTAGGTGTTATGATGTAATCCATAATTTATGCAGAAACAAAATGTCCCATACTGACATCCCTGTAACAAAGCATTTATTTGGCTTATACAAAAGTGTTTCATGGCAGAAAAAGTGAAGTCTCTCCTTTACTTCTCTTCTACCCATAACAAAATACATGCAAGCATTCTTTTTTGCCTTTCCTCCCAGCTGCGTATCCATGCAACTGGCTCCAATTAATTTGATTACTAAACTGCAGAACTGAGGAAAGTGAAGCGTTAGCAACCTGTCTCAGTTTATATGGGACACTCCTGTTACTGTGAACATAAGGAGCTACTGAAAGGAAAAAAAACAACCCTACAGTCTCCAAATAACTAAGCAATGGTAAGGACTGAAATTCTCTAGAAAAGAATGATTGAAGTTCAGAACCCCTTAATTCTCTCTTCCACGTTTCAGTGCTAAAACCTCACATTCTACACAAGCTGCCTGCTGCCAAGAGATAGACAGCTGCAACACGTAGACACAAAAAGGAGGTGTTTTTTGGCTGGAGTTTTAGATTTCTACATGCTACCCTGTTTTATATGCTACTCCCCCAAACAGTTACAAAAAAAAAAAAAAAAACCAAAACTGCAGAAATCTAAAAACAAGTGGGACTATTGTAAACGAAGGTAGCTACTGATAGAGCCTTCATTAAATGTGCAGATGCCATAAGGCCCTTTCACAGTCCATGCTCCTCTGCAGTAAGACAATTTTCTAGGAAATGTGGTGTTGCAGTCTTTGTACTTACTTGGCTTTTAGCATATGTTTAGTTTCGTATCTTATAATAGAAGTCTGGGCATTGCAAAAAAACCTACATCAGTCTTCACTCTTATTTTCCTTAAGCTGGGTATTTCTGGGCTGTGATTGATACTCTGCCCCCAGCTACTCAAACTGACTTCTTCCACAAAAGACACACCAACACTGGCAAAGCTACACCAGATTTGTACCAGTCCAGTCAGAACAAAACCTGGACCACAATCTTACATGATGAAACATGATCTCCTTACACAATATCAAGCATGATTAAGAAAGATACTCTCTCAAGATGGAAATTAATTTGGAAACAGAAAGAACAGCTAAAAGAGACCTGATTTCCAGAATTTTTTTCACAGCTAATGCAGTAACAAGATTTGCATCAAGAGAAAAAACAAAGAATGTGTGATAAGGTGGGAAGATGAGGCTATCTCTGCAGCCAAAACTCTCAAGCCTCTTGATAAAAACAGCACATGGTTTTGTGCTGCTTGCACTGAGGGTCAACATCTCTCGAGAAGCTCTTACCTCCCTTCAGCTGCTCATTTCCATGCAAGGGCAAACCTATGATTGCCTCCCCTTTATTGATCAAAACAAAAGTTGGTAAGGTGTGATTGTTCAAAGACACAAAAAATTAAAGAGGCCTGGCTACACAGAACGTTTTAGAGATAAGGCTTACAGTGAAACCCCACAAACACTTGTATCAGCATCTCAGAAGATTACAACAGCAGGAGTGAACTGCTAGAGGTGAGGGGGTAAACAAATTACAAAAAAAACCCACAAACAACCAAACCTCTTCAAGCTGGTTTTACCGCTTCTTCATCCTGTGATGTCAAATGCCCATTTAGGTTGCCAAGGAATCCATTCTGAAGTCACTAATTCAGTGTCATTATGAATTTTTTTAGATACCAAGGCAAAGACACACCAGAAAAGGGAAAGCTGGGAGGAAATACCTAAATATCAAAAGACTCTTAAAAAATGCATCTTCAAAGACGTAAAAAGCATCAAGAACAGATCTCCATTGAGATGTTTCCCTTTGCATTGTTTGCAGTCACATACCTGGAAGAATACTTGCCTTGAAGTGGTGGAGGGAAGATGCTTGAATACAAGTGGTGTTAAACACAACCTTTAAAGGCAAACACCACAATGTACCTGAAAGACAGGGGCAAGTGGGAAAAGGAAAAGGGGAGGGGAAAGTGGCTCTATTAACATAAGCCTGCCACTCTTACAGTTACTGGAATCACAGCAGAGATACCCATGAACTGACAGTAGCTGTGGAGGGGATACTCATTCTCACCTTCAAGTAGGCTGGAAGCCAGAGGGCAGCTAAGAACCTACATGTTAAAAATGAAGCATCTTTAAAAAAAAATGCAAAATGGTTGTGCTGGTTTTTCAACATCACAACTCTGAGACAGCAAAGATACTAAGCCCAACATACACAGCAGATGCAGTTGCTATAGACAAAGACAGATACAACAGACATTGCTAATCACCCCCCACCCACAGAGCAAGCTTGAATTAGGCTCTGTCTACAGGAATTCATTAACCTAGCAGCACTGATTCCAGGATCAAGGATCCATCCTAGCAGGCAATGCATCTTGTTGCATCCACATTTGATTCAAGGACCTTGCAAAGACAAACTGGCAAAAAGGCATTCCACTTGACTCTTCCACTTTTCATCCTGGCCCTTGCTTCACAAGGAAGACATGATGGTTCTGATGGTTTGGGCAATGGTCTTTTTAATAATGGTCGCCTGGGCTTTTAAAATCTGTTCTACCTGCATTGCAATCAGAAGTCCTGTCATCCTCTGTTCTTCTCCCACCTCCTTCTTCTAGCACAACTACATCAGCTGCACAGTTAAGTCTGCTAAGAGAACTGACTGAGCCAAAACTGAACTTTCAAAAGACAGAGGGACAAGTACAAAAAGTCCTTATCTGCTTTCTGGCCTAGCACTTTAGGGCATACCTTTACAGTATTTAAAATATTTATTATTTTGAATGCATATCCCAAGAAAACAAGCAGTCAAGAAAATACTTCTAATTAAAGCAACATAAACATGCCCTCCTGCTTACACATACACAATGACTTTATTTTATGTTTATTTTTAGGTTTTCCTGATCTAACACCCAAGAGCAGAGAGACACCTGCAAAGCATATACCATGCTAGGGCTCCATCCCTTGCTCCTCACATGACCTTTATGATATTAAATTTACAGTTAAGCCACTAAATGCACAGAGCAGCAGCGGAACAATACAAGAGGAGCTCTGAATTCAACAATCAGACCTACAGCCACACCTTGATAGTTTGAAAGAACAGCCCCTGCCCCCTTTCTCCAAACACATATGCTTGTTACTTTCAAATACTATGTAATTCACAAAGCCTACAGAGCTCAGTATTACGTGATGAACAGCTTATTTAGAATGGTTTTACACACAGCAACCTTCAAAGATTATCATCATAAATCAGTACTACCAGATGAACAGGGCTTGTTTCTCCTAAGACCACTACATTTCATCAGTCCTGAGAGGCTTAGTACATGGAGTAAGTAGCCTAGATAAAACTGAGCTCTCTCTGTGAAAGGCTTTCCTTACCAGAAGATTTCAAATCACTAGTGTCACCCTTGCAACTAAGTTCCCAGTTCGGGCACCTTGGAATAAAGTTTTCAACAGCTAAACACAAATCAAGTAGTACACATCATTTGGTGGGCAGGTTAAGGTAGAGCTTTAAAAGGCAAGGTTCCTTTTTAGGCCATGTCAGCAGTGAAGAATGTGCAGCACACAGAGGAAGAAAGGGGTTAGCATGACCTGATCCAAACCTCTCCTTCCTCACTCTCCACAAGCAGCTGCATTTCAGCAGCCTTGTAAGCACTGATTTGTAAAGCAATCTAACTAAGTAAATAATAGCACTATGGCTAGCACTGAAGCAAAATTGTTTCAGTTGCAAAAAATGAAATCTCAAAGTCCACCAACAGGGACTAGTCAGTCCTACAGGTGGACAAGTGGGTTCACAACTAGCAAATATAAAAAAAGGGATGGAGAAACAGTAGAATTGCAGAATATGCTAATTTTACTTCAGTGAGCTCAAAACAATTGCTCCGATACTGGCCAAGAATAAACTGATGGATGAATCCTAGTCATCATCCCAAATCAGCAGGCAAGCATAGGAAGTGGGCAAACTTTATTGTGGGTAATATCTCTCCATTTAAGTGGAACCTAAAGAAACACCCAGAGCGAGTAAGGACAAATGTCCCTTGTCTCTGGTAAGCTGTATTCACAAAGGTTTTAGATACACAGGTCATTCTTCAGGCTGCCATTTGCAGGGAGGAAGCAGGGGGGCATATTAAGTGGGGGGATACAGGGACATTGCTCATGGAAACTAGCAGTATATCTGGGAAGGAAAACAGCAAGAAAAGCACCATTTAAACAGGCAGTTCTCAAGCAATCAGAACGGAAGTAACTGAGCCAGACCTACAAACAACCTCACCAATCATCATCTTCTGACTGTGACATGCCAACATGGAGAAAGTTTCACAAAAAAGCTGCTGCAGAATCATGGCAGCACCTGGAAATCTTTAAAGCCTGTCCAAGTATATGTCTTACAGCAATAAATATCTAGGCAAATAAAGTATTTTTGGCATGTGCCTGTGAGAGATGTTAACAACGCAAACCAAAGCTTTTAAAAGCATTGATGAACGTTGTAATCAAAAGTATGGAACAATTTCTGCATAATAATGGATACTCAGATTAGGACTCCAACCTGGGAGGAAGGCCACAGAGGTGATACAGCAGAGGTCCAGAAAATCCTGAAAGGTGTGGAGAAGGTTGGTAGTGAACGAATACCTGCTATTTCCCTTAGTGCAAGTCCTAAATGGTATTAAGTGAAAGCATAAAATGAGAAATTCAGAAAATCAATTTTTCAGCTCCTCTCCAACAGAGGATGCAGTTAAACTGCACCATCACAACATACCAAGAGTCAGTAGAGGGTCAAAAAGCCACTGGACAAGCTCACAAAAAAAGGATTCTTGAACCTAAATATCTAACTACATAAACACCCCTTGGCTCAAGGGATTCCAGCAGCATGTTGCTGGTAGACCACATTAGGAAAGCATCACTAATAGGTGCCCTCTTGCCATACTCTCTTTTGATAAATCCACATTGACCAGCATCTTGGGCATGACAAGCTTTGGGTCTGACTTGGTATTAAGACACAACCAGGATTCCCACTGATTTTCAGTTTTGCAGGCAAAAAACGCAGGATGACCTACTCCACAGAATTTAGCACAGAACTAAAGCACCTCCTGCAACAGATCCAGAGGCATTTATGTCAGCTTGAGGAAGCATTCTCTGCTCTGAATCCAAGCTTCACTGGAGAAGCAGGTACCAGGAACTGCTCATTCCAGGACAGGGCAGTCCTGAGGAAATGTCACCAGAGCCGCAGCTTCAACGTGATTCAGGTCAGGGTGATTTCAGAGGTTACTGTACCAGGGCTGTCATCCCTGTCTGACGGCCAGTGGTTACTGTGCTTGCAGCAGAGACACGTACAACTCCAGAGATGCCCATAATTGAAGTTTTAACTACCACTCAATTCAATTCAAACACAGCAAACTCTGAAGTGCTCCGCTTGGGAGGAAACACATCCACCCTTCTGCCTCCTCTGCAACATAAACCAAGCCCTTCATCCAGGGTCAGAGCACATCAGCAGGACAAGAAACCTTCAGAAAAAAAAAGTAAATTTTTTCTGCATCAAACATCTGCCTGAGGTTCTCACCGAGCCAGTGAATACAGGCATGCTTAGTTCCAGGCCTTTGGATAGGGACAGTTGTTAGCAGCTCATTTGTGGACCACTTCCACCAGAAGAGCCCAGCACAGAGACAGGCCTCTTGTTGGTACTGCCACAGGCCATATTAACTTGTCGCCTTCAATATGCATCCAGCAGAGTTCAGGTCATGGATTTGTTGGAAGTTCATCACTTATTCAGGCTTTTGTGTGAGAGGTCATTGCTGTCAAACTCTCTGCTTTCACAAGCACAAAAGCTCATGTTAAAATGTAAATACTTACAGGTGTTCCACTAGGCACTCAAGATGAAAGTCAGAGCAAATATATTAGTCCTAGCCATATTTTACAATGCTGGTAGTACTTGAATGTCATCTGTTTGCGAACCGAGGTTTTCATGTGGGTTCATCTGCCTAGACAGAAAGCATGATCTAATGGTGGAGACACAGGACTGGATTCACAGCATTTGGGCTCTTTTTCTGCCTCTCTTACTGTCTCCCTCTGTGACCTTCAGTAAAGAAATTCTTCATGCCACTGTCCCAGTTGAAAAGAATGTGACTAGATGCTTACTCGGCCACGTATGAGGCCATGACCCTATGTCATTTTTCCTAATTACTACAATAATTCTGGAATGATATGGAAAAAGTTAATCCAGCTGATAAAGTTAACCTTAGTTAACAAAAAGCAAGAGCCTTATAAAAGAGCACAACACCCTCCTCCCCCAACGCCTGTGTTTCACTGTTTGTTTTTCAAGACAGAACCTCTGCAACTTATTATTACATCGCCCTTGATGGAGACAGCATTTTGCAAATTCAGCTTTGCAAGAAGCCTGGGTAGGCTGGCTCACCCCTGTCGCCTAGATTTGCGTGCTGCTTACCACTTTGCAAGCCATTCAAAGCACAACTTCTGTGTTGGGATAACACCACAAGACTAGCAGCAGGACTATGCTGGCACAGACCTACTGGGAGAATCAACTTCCCAGCTGTGGGAAGAAGCAAAGCCAGCAGAGGCTGCAATCACCACGTCACTCTGGAATCCAGTTTCATGTCCAGTCCAACCTCGTTCTGTGATTGAGCTGCACAGTTCTGGAAAAGCTGGTATCCTCTTCCCTCAGCACTTCCAGCTACACGTCAGATTCTCTTGTGACTTCTGGAAACTGCTATGTTAGCTATTAAACTGGAAAAAGCCATCTTTGGCCTGAGAGGAGCTCACATTCATCCAGTCCAGTATCTATGACAGGGGTAATTTTGCACTGTGCATCCCACATCATGGAAGTCATGAGAGAGCCCCCCCGCCTCGCCCTTAACCATGCAGAGGCATCTCCATCAGGGAACCTGGTTATCAGCATACCAGGAAAGGCAGCTTTGGTAAACCTCATGGGTGACACGAAGTGCCGCCTCTCTGGAACAAGCAAGGGGAGTGGAAGGAAGCTGCGAACAACTGTGCTCTTCTGATGTGCATTCCCTTCCTCTGCTCAGGCACGCGCAGGAGGCCAAGTAAGCACACATGACATGCTCCCTGCAGGATGCCACATCCTGCCGTATTTCATACAGCATCCCAAGGCAAGCCAGATACTTTTCAAACGCAGTATGATCTTTGACAGTATGATCTGTCACAGTGTGAGAGATTCTCAGAGACAACACAGGGGACAAAGGAGGGAACAGCACTGACAGATTTATCCAACAGTGCCGAACTGTTCCTAGCCACACTTCTCTTAGAAGGAAAAAACCCAAGCAAACAGACACGCTGCAGCTACATGCAAATTTTACAATGCATATTCCTTCTGCTCCTTGCTTCTTGTAACTTGTTTTAGTTTTATGAATTTCTCGTAACTCTCACTCACCCAAACCCTTCCCATTCCTATAGAAAGTAGAGGTCTGTTTAGAAGAGGGAGGGTAAAAAAAGAACTGTGGAGGTGGTTTTACGTACTGCTTAACCCCCTCAAGCTGCTCCCAGCCTTGCTCCCCGTCACCCCCCACACACGGTGCTGTGTTTTAAGGAGCGCTGGTTATGCTGACATCAGTGAGGCTCCGGGGGCCATCTAGGCAGCTGTTCCTGCTCCTGTGTGTGGCCACGAGCCAAATCACTCTGCCTTTTTGGTGATGTTCCCTCCTGCCGGCTACCCCCACTCCCGCCCACACGTCTGCAGGGTGGGGCAAGGTGGCCACTGGCAGCCTTTCCGAAGAAACTTAAGTAGAAAAAAAGACTGGCAGCTTTCATTTCCAGAAATGAAAGTTTTCTTATGGTCAGAAATGCTGTGATTTTTGACAGCGTGCTGTGGATTCAAAGAACTGCAGCTTCCCTTCCCGGAGAGCCAAAGACCAAGTTGCCCTTAGGACTTTGTCACCTAGAGGAGAAAAACATGTGCTCTGCCCTTCCTCTCTCCATGTGCGGGACAGCCTGCCAGCATGGAGACCACTCTGTACAGCTTTAAAGCAGACCCATCCATGGAGGCAGCTATTCTCCAGCCAAATGATGATAGCAGAGGAGCAGAAAGCTCGTCCAGATCGACCCAAGCGCACAAGATGGGTGCAAGAGATCTTCCAGGTGCAGAAAAGGGGGGCCAGTGCAGCATTTTTTCTTCTCTCTACTGCTCCCCGCAAGGGCAGGAAGCAGTGTGAGGGCAGGAGAGGTGTGCCAGGGCACCTCTCGGCCCAGCCAGTCCCACGCGGGCAGGTTTTAGGCAGCTGGCTCTCTGCAGCTAGTAATCCCAGCGGCGGGGTGCGTCCCCGTGCTGAGCCGCAGCCAGATCCGGGGAGTGAAAAGGTGACAGCCAAGCCAACTTCACATACACCCTCAGAGCCTGCAGCTCAGACCCCATGTCAAGATTAGGAAAGTATGCGCACACAGAGAGCACATGAGCTGCTGGAGTACTTTCATTTAACTCTTGCACACACCGTGTATTGAAGAAGCTTGGGTTCACGGCCATGTTTCTGGCCACTTCTCTTCAAAAGCAACTCTTCTCAGGCTGCAAGAGCTGCGGCAATTCCTTGGGCTGAGCAATGCCTCCTGAAGAAGTCCAGAAATTGGTGAGGTGAGTTTGGAGATGTGGCTCACATGGGTTAAAGATTCCGGCTTGTGTCACCAATACTTTTTCTTAAAGTTTAAGGCAGGCCCCAATCCCGAAACACTTCCCCTAACTTTTGCCCATGCCAGTATTTTGACTTTAAAGGAACAACCTGCTTAAGTAGAATTGTATCTGTGTTTAAAGTGTCTGCAGGATCAGTGCTTGGCTCGATCTAGTCTTGCCACTGACATACGCACACACACACACACAACCCCCCCAGCAAATTCAGAAAATACCTTGAGAGCTATCAGGATAAGACAAAAAAAAAGGATGAAGATGGTAACCTCCACCAAGGCATGTTTAAAATTTACATGTGTGTATGTTGGAGGTTGATTCACCAGGGCTGGAAAAACAAGAGATGCCTGAGGGCTATGGCTGGAAGCACAAGAAAGGTCCCTAATACTCAAGTTTATCTGGGCAAAGGGGAGTCCCAAAACTAAACAGGTTTGTGCACTACCAGCACCAGAAACACTGATAATTCTGGGAGTCATGCAGAGAGTTTTACCTCTTCTAAAGAATAAGAATTTAGGTACTGTAATGTTAGCAATCCTATAATGCAAAGAAACACTCCTTCAGCCACAAAAACAAACTCGATTCCTTACTTCTCTGTACTGAGCACAAAAGCAGCACATAGAAACACAAGTTTCCCTGGAACAAACCAGTCAAATTCATTCAAATCTTCCTGAAGCACAACAGGGCAGAACCCATTCCTGTTCCCAGAGCTTATTACAGTAACATGACTAAACATGCTCAGCAGTCCAATGTGATAGGATGCATCCATTTGCTGATGCCAGAGGAAGATGCGTGTCTCTTCTACATGGCACTGCTCTCACAGGCTGCTTTTCAAAAGATGTTTTGAAAAGCGACCTGCTGCGTACATTCTTAACAAGTCATAGTATCACCGGCTGTACAAGTGTTTGACCTCTACTTGCTATGCACTGTGGACAAAAATCTGACATCAGCTTATTCCAACCTTAGTAACACCAAACTGCTTCTGCAAAGCTGGTTGGAAAAGACTACAGCAACGCACCGATAAACTCCCAGACACACCCCTGGAGTGCTGAAAGTGCAACTAGTTTAGTGCATGAGCCCATGTGTTTTAAATTTGGGTTGGTTTAATCCAAGTAAGTAACCTGATTAAAATGGGAGTCTTCTCTGGAGGTCTAATTTATAGATGTTTCCATTACTCCACATGCTTTTATGCTGTATAAACATAACGAATGATACATACATCACTTTTTGGATGATTTAAGAATTCAGTTTAAAACTACAACACAAGTCATTCAAGGCAACAAAATTAAGTTACTTTGTGAATGGTAAGCGCCAGCAACTGCTCTTCATTTTAGTCTTGGGAAGGTGACATACTGAGGGGGTGACATCTTTCTATTCCCAGTTTCTCCTTCTAATTTCCTAATTTCAAAACCCTGACATTTGTCCCTTTTACATACAGACCTAAAGCAAATAGGAGAGAGAAGGATGTGATTTCACTGGTGGTTTAGAACAGCTAAAAAAGCTAGGAACGTATTTGCTTCTAAACCAAACAACCAGAGACAGACTCCTGAACATGTGTGTATACTTGCACCTATACTGCCTAGAAAAGAAATCAATAAATAATCCGTCCCTCACGTGCAAAGCAGGCATTTATGAGAGCTGCCCAAATGCTGCTTTGCAACCAAAGCTGTCTATTTATAAGGAGACACCTCAGCAGGACCAGTGCAGGTTCCCAGCATGCCTCTACCTTGGTATCCGGAAAGGCTCCACTATAGGGTAAGAAGATAGTTATAATTAAACATTTATACTGAGGTAGTGCTGTGCAGGTCGGTTCCACAGTGTGTTAGGTGGCTTTTCAAAACTCAGTAATTGAATGCTGATCCCTGCCCCGAAGAGTTTACAGAGTAGGAAATCAAAGCATAACACTTGGCATCTGTATACCAGGAATTAAACAAAGACCACCACCAGTTCATTTCCTGGGTCTTTGGACTAGGCAGCTCACATAAACATCCATTACCAGAAATACTGGAAATTTTTAAATCAGCAGTCTGGACTTTCCTAATCCACATCTGTGCAGCTCTGTTTGAATTAGTAGCTGGGACAGTAACTACAGCATGCAATTTGCACATGCTGCTGGCATCTTCTTGTCCAGTGTAGATTATTTTTGGCCCAAATACTTTTTAGCAATCATTTTGAAAAGACAGCGAGCACACAAACGGAAACATTTACTGCAAGTCAGTCGATTCAGGCCGTGCAAGCACAAGAGAGGCTGCCAATGCATGAGGTCGAAAGTCAGGCAACAGCAGATCCTTCTGTCCTGAATCTCCGGGACAACCCCAGGGAGGCATCGGTACATCTACAATGCAGTGCTAGCACACGTCGGCTCAGGGCACACCACGGCCACGTGCAAGCCTGTGGCCTATGTGGAGTTGCAAAGCCACTAACCCACGTCTCTTTCTATGGAGACTGAGTTACGCAATGGTGCAAATAAAAACTCTGGCCCCAAACACACAGGGGCCATCTCTGTCCCAAATCCATCCTCAGGGAGAATTCTCTGCATTCCCCTTTTCCTGCAGGGAAGCACAGGCCTGGGAAGGACAAGTCCTACTCACCAGACTGAATACACTCAAGAAAGCAAATGCACAACCTCGAGGATTTAAAGAAAGGACACAGCAGTGGCCAGACTTGCAATGGTGCCCAAAACCTGGATGGAAGAATTTAGTCAAAATAGACTATTATATTGCAAATTCCATTTGCTGTTTATCAAACAAGCTCCTAAAACAGATGCACTGACTTTGTAACTACACCTGTAGGAATTTCAAACACCAAAAAAATACAAAGACACTATTAGTATTCCAGTTTTTTCAAGTTTCCTGGCATCTTTCATGCTATGAATTCTCAAGAGCTTTCAGCTGTATATACTCCACATAAAATCTTAGTCCAGAGAAGCCTGAAAGAATTTTGCTGTTGATTCAAACGAAGACACGTTTTCCACTTCTACCTACCATTTACGTATCTATTGATTTTTTAACCATGGAACAGCAACTGTAACAGGGCATGATCTGTGTTCGCCTTATCTACTTAATTGTTCTGAGAACACCTCAACTTTCATTTGTTGGCTTTTGAGCACTTAAAATGAGTAACCTTACTATTTATTTCTAACCTTGTTTTTTTTTTTCCTCAAGGGAAAAGGGAAGCATGGAAAATCCTCAGTCACTAGATTTAAAGAGCTTACAAGTTCCAAAAGCTTTGCAAGTAGAGACTGGGAACTGCTTGAAACTGCAGTTAGTGAGGCCACAGAGTTTACAGAATCCACCAGATCCTTCCTGCAGAGTTTATAATCTGCACGGCTTCCTCCCAAGGTAACCGGCATCCACTCTGATGCACAGATCATTTCCCTCACCCCTAGAAATTCACCCCCTGCTTTGGCTGGACACAGTAGTCACTGCACACTCAGCAAAAAGACACTGCCATTTTGCAAAAAGGAGGAATGGAGACAGAGGATGGAGAATATTTCTCCCACAAAGTGTAAGCAACACTGATATGAAAAATAATTCTTCACTTTTTGAACAAAACCAGTCTCCAACAATAAAGCAAGTTTATATCAGGGAAACAGGGGCACTATGATACAGTTCTCTTTACTCTTTTACAGCATGAACAGTCAGGCTCCTGACAGTCCAGAGAGTGACAGGAGATCTTACCAAGCAGAAAAGACACCTATCTGCTGTAAAGGTTGGGCAGTTGCTCCAAGACTTCTTCCAGAAGCTGCCAATGACCACAGTCTTGAACCTTACTTGGAAATATAGTAGGATGTACTTAGCAACACCTGGCTGGGCCATCTGATAAGGTAGAAAAACAAATGATGCAGTGGTTGGAAGAACAGACCAAAAGAAATATACTCTACAACTAAATACAAGACATAAGTTACACCTTTTTAGAGAAGCACTTGTCACCACACTCACAGTTTTTCCCCTGGAAAATAAGTCAAACCTCACGAATGGAATCCCTTAGTAATCCAGTTACAGCTCTTCTACAGCTGGCTTCTATGGCGCATGCTTCCACTTCCTGAACCTTCAGTGTCTTGCTCGGAAAGCAAGCCTCCTTCTGCAGCCCTCCTCCCTCCCACCCAAAAGCATAAGGATGTACACACAGCTAAGTATCTGAGTTGTGCTGCAAGTTATCCAGCTGAAGACCAATTCAGGATACCTTAATGCTTTTGGGGAGAAGAAGGGGATGAAGCAGGTAAGCACATGCACAAGATGCCACAGACACCTTGTGTGTTTCCTCAATATGCTGGCAACTGCATCAACATCAGAAAAAAAATGCACACTTGAATGAGGAACAGCACACAGGTATTCATGACCTGGTTGCTTCTCATGTTCTCAAAACACAAAGAGCAATGAGATGTCATGAACTTAATTTAATGAACAAAATACAATTTGTGTAACAAAAAGAGGAACTTAAAACTAGGGTCTTTCCCCTACCCAAAACTGTGAGTGGTCCAAATTAACAAGGAAGTAGTGCTGTGTATTGGTGCAAAATCCAAAGCAGTTCTCTCTTGTCCAAGCCCTAATGTTACCAGTGTGAAGGAGTCCAGCCTGAACACAGCAGTGGAATTTACTGCTGTGATGCAAGAGCTCTGAACAAAGCACTCCCAGGTACCGATACACCTGAACACTGACATCACCTGCTGTATGAAACAGGACTAACAAGGGCTCAGTTAAAGCCAGCTAATCACACACAATAAAAGCAAAGGCCAGCTACACTTCAGCGTGAACATTTTGTTTCTCTCATCCTCAGACAGGAAGCATATACCTAATTAACTAAAAAAAGTTTGTCAACGGCTGATCATCCTCCATTTTCAAAGAACAGATGATGCAAGCCCCCATTCCTAAAACACCTACGGGTACATTTGTGCTGTTTCAAGAAAGCACATGCTAACACCTGTTAAAGTATCTACCAGAAGATGCCAAGTAGAGAAGTTCTACATGTATGAGAGGCTGGAAATTACACCAAGCAGAGAAGTTCTACATGTATGAGAGGCTGGAAATTACACTATTAATTACAAAATATCTTTCTCTTTTAGAACCAAATTAACAAGTCACTAAGGCACATCAGCACAGAAAATTTCCAAGAAGCTTAACACATCTTTTATCCAGAGTGACTTGGAAGTCTAAATTCCATTTTTCAAAGCTGACACTGGGAAGTTACTTGGCCATTGCGTGCAAGCACCTTTCCCACACTTTTTCAAAGCCTTACACAAATAACATCCCTTGTGCAAATGGATCTTCAAAGAAATTTCAGACAGCAGGATGTGGGGATGTCTTCTCAAAAGGAAAAGGATCTCTCAAAATCCTGAGATTATATACGTAAATAAGATTAAACAAAAAACATTTTTAGTCAGGAAGGTTAGATGCAGGAAAACGAATTTGAAAGTTGCATTCCACATACTTCTACAGGAAGACTGCAAAGGAGACAGGAGAGGTCATCAAGGCCTGAAAGGCCTCCCTCTCTAATGGTCCTTGGAATACCTGTTTTAGCTCAGAAGCCTAACAATGCCCTGGGGGATTTTGACAGTTTTTCTTTTCCCTTGCTGTAACACCTCTGTGGATGGCTGGGACTCCGCAGATGAATCCTGCTGTTGAAACAGCTGCCTGTCTCTACATCTTTAAAGAGGTATTCAGATTCCCTTAGCCTTACTTAGTTGAATCATTCTGAATAAACAGCCACCACCCATCAACTATGTATTTTTGTAAAGCACCTAGTCAAAGGCAACCACCTTTATTGATTGCTAGGCTGGCCAACCTGAAGGCTGAAATGTTATTATTAGGGGAAAAAAAAAAGAGCAGGATACACTTGAAGGCCTGTGTTGTTTCTAAAGGAAGCACAGGTCCAGGCGTTGCTCAGTGACATCAGGACGATTCCTCTCTGCCTGCAGGAGGCTGCTCTAACAGGTTTCATACCAGCACAGCCACAAGCCAAGCATCCCACTGACTCTTCTCCCTTTTGTCCAGGCTCTTTTCCTTGTTCTGACCCTTTTCCACCACAACATGAACGAGCCGCCCAACAGGAGCCCAGAGCATATGCCCCAGCTGGCAATTATTTCTACTTTCAACATTTCATAATAAAGCATTAGCACAAGCTCTAAATAAGTTCTGTCACCCTGCTCCAAGTAAAATGCTGAAGGAAGGAGCGTGAGATGCTGCAGTACTGCTGTCTCAGAAGTTTGTATTCTTTTAAGTCACTGGCCCTCAAATGTTGCTATTCAAAACAGAGTGGTATAGGGTGAGGTGGAGGGAACACCTTCAGGTGGGAAAAAACATCACTGGCAGACATCAAAGATAAGCAATCATCAGATTTCTTGCACCAAAGAAGAACAAAGAGTCAATGCTCCTGAAATTCCTGTTCAGAAGTACCCCAGAACACAGCCAGCACTTCCCACCTCAGCCAACCTCACCTATGTTCATTTGTAATCAAACGCTGATAACCAAACCTGGCCTGGCAAAGCTCTGCACGTTTCAAGCCCATCCTGGCTCCACACAAATACCTTAACTTTTCAGTGTAGCAACGGAATGACATTCCCAAAAATACCCAAAGCCTGCCTTTGAAATGACTGCCTGTAAAGATTCTTCTAAATGTGCGTGGGGGAGAGGGGGAAGCCACAGCTCCCACAGGTGCTGGTTTATGTAGGATATTAAAAAGAAAGCAACAAACAAGCAAACAAAATAAAACAATGCACACAGAGAAAGGATTCCTCATATGCCTCCCCAAAGAAAATCTGCTTTAACTGCTGAGCAACAACTAGTCCAGTCAAATCTCCCACCCCAAAGCAAGAAAAAAGCTGTTGCACTGTCCCAGAAGGCAATTCCTTCTCACCCTCAAAGTTTACATCTGCTCCATAAGAGACTTTCCAGCAAAGCTGCAGGGTACCTGAGCACTCCATCCATGATAAAGCTGCTCTCAAAAGAACACGAAGCAGTTTCTGGCCCGTTTCCAAGTTGTAGAATGCTGTTGAAAAGGCATATTTTAAAGCTGTAACCCTATGATTGTCCATCTTGCTTGAATTCAGAAAGGAGGTAGAAGACAGAGAGCAACAAGCATTCTCACTACCTTCAGGAGAACAAAAAGCAGCACTACCATCCTCCTCTACAGACAATTATCTCCCAAGAAAGAAGCTACCACATCAACAAGGCAGCAGTCGCAAACTGGTAACACGGTCCAATAATACACTCATTTCAAAACAACCTTTATCGTGCTGAAAGAGGAAGACATGATTTCACATGTTTTAAGAGTGTACACCTAAAACAGAGATTTCCAAACTTAGGCATCATTCATCAAAAAGTTAAAAGGGGCTTTTTCCACACATGCATAGATTTCAGACTAACAGGATTTACTTGTTTTCTGCCTGTTCCTGGGGAACTTCTGCAGTTTCTTTTTTCCCGAGACTGTCCCTACAGGCTGCTATCCAACATACATCAGATGCTCCTGGGGCAACAGATAACTCTGGAGGGACATTTGCAAAGGGCACAAATCGACAGCCTGATGTTAGTAAAATTTAGGTGTACTGGGGGAGGGTAGAATTACTCCTGTATGTAGATAATTTGAACATTTGACACAGTCCCCTGGAAAGCTTTACTTATGCATCCAGGTATATCTTTTTGGATGTCTTACTAGCAAAAGGTGTATTTTAAGTCAATTAAAAAAATATTGCAACTTAAAAAGTGAATCCTTTTCAAAAACACTCAGGTTAATTTTAGCATCCTTCTGTTTAGCTGCTTAGCAACACTTATCCTATGACCTTCTAAGCACCACCTACTTTTACAAGGGATAATGAATATAACCAAAGGGATTTATCTATATGTTTTTAATCTACACAATGTAAGTGCATCATCAATTTTTATTTAAATGAGAAATCCAATCCAACTGAGAGCAATTCAAACTATTTCTGTTTAAGAAGAAAGTTTCACAGACTAAAGTCAAGCTCCTGTTATGACTGTAGTATTACTTCAACATAGGCAAAGTGATAAAATATCCTTAAGGAGTGAGGAAAGCACTACATAGGTCAATGTTTGTACATTTTGGGAAACACTGCACTTATCTTTGGTACCAAAAGAGATCACCCATACTGACAGGTAATGAAGAGATGCAGTTTTCCCAATTTTGAAACTTGAAGTTACTTCCCAATCCTCAATCAAAAAGAAAAGCCATTTTGTCAGAGGGTCACTGAATACTGTAAAGAGTTAAGAATGGGATCAAAACCTGGGTGAGCTAAGTCAGAATAAGATGCTTCACTACACTGAAATCTTCAAGTGAAGCTTCAAACACCCAGGTCCAGGTGGGAAAAAAAAACAAACCAAACAACAAAAAAACCCCAAAACCCCAGTCAACACTCTGCTATATAAGCCAAATATACGTATATTCTTTAGCATTGTTAGTTCTCAAAAGAAATGTGTAAGAGTGGCTACATAAATAGTCACTTTTGATGGGCAAACAAAAATTTGACAACTAGAAGCTGTCTGTGAAATGAAAGGAGAATAAAAGTTTACTTGATTGCACTTAAAGGATGATATTTTTTCCAACTACATGATATGAATTCAGTTCTAAATACAGATGCCAGGAGGAGGAAGGTGAGGGAGCAAAAGAGGCCACACTCGTTTGGGAACAGCTGCCCTGCAGCATGAGAGGCTGGATGCGTCCCTGCCGGCAGGTGAGGGAGAGCCCTGGTACTCTGATTGATTGGATGATGGATTCATGCTGTTTCTGGGTTTCTAACAAACAAAAGGGCCTATTCTTTCCTGGATGTACCCAACTCCGGTTAAGGCTAATCGGCATTATGCAGGCCCACCAAGAAAAGACTATATACCCTTAAGTCTTCAAAGAGAAAATTAAAACCTAAAACAAATATGGCTGGCCTGACCCTGAGTCACTGCATCCCTTTCACGCACGCTGACCCTGTGGAAAACAGGAACTGCGGTAACAAAACTCAGTGCTTGTGTCAAAACGACCGACCTCAACGAAAAAACTTCAGCCATCATAACAGCTGTCTACTGTGCACTGTAGGGGTGACAACACGGCGTTATTTAGCAACTGCTCCTGTTGTTAATAAGCAATTCTTTTCCAAGCCATGGGGCTGGATGTTGGAATGGCAGAAAACATCCACTGCATTCGCTGTCTCTCTTAGACCACTGCCCCCGAATCACACTGAACTAGATGTTTACTTTCTCAAATAAGTAAATACACTTGATCTTATCTCCAAGAGAAAACAGGCGAAAGAGGGAGTTGGGATTAAAACTGAATGGTTGGTATGCCCCCCGCCTTCCCTCCAGCAATCAGCCCAGTGGCTCCCGGGCTGGATGCTGGCTCCTCGGCGAGCAGGACCAGAGCATCAGCTGCGGGCCGGACACCGCGGCGCGGCCGTGGGAGGGCGGCGGGGCACGGAGGCGCCCGGGCCTCCGCGGGGTGCGCAGCCGAGCTCAGCGGCCCGGGCAGGGAAATGTGCTGAGCCAGGAGAAGCGCTCTCCTCCTTCTGCGCAACCCCGCGAGGATGCCGAGCGGGCGAAGATATCGCAGCCGAGAAGTGAAACGGGGAAAATTATTAAAAAACGAAAGAAGAAAAAAAAGAAAAAAAACTCAAGCGTGCGTGCGGAGGGAGGCGGGGGAGAAGTGCAGGGAGAAGAAGCCAAAGGAAACTTATCTGCGACATGACAAAGTTCAATCCACCGCCCTCCCTCCTCTGCTGAAAAAAAAAAAGTTGCAGCATCT
>VXBC01010849.1:496629-514148 GCA_013399945.1 Ploceus nigricollis
GCTCTCCCGGATCGGGGCTGGAGCGCATCCGGAGCCGCCGGTGGCGGTGCCGCGCCGCCGGCTTTAAGGAATTCACCGGGGCTCTCCGCTGCCGTGGAAATGTCTGTGCATCCTCCTCCGCCTCCCAGCCCGGTGTCTGACCAGGTACAGCGGCCGCAGGCAGCAGCCCGCTGCTCCGCAGGCAGGAGTCACCTTCTGGTTGTGTTTGGTTGCTCAGAAACTTTTCATCCTCGTGCGATGTGGGTCCCCGCAGGGGTCAGTCATCCGCTCAGACCTAAAGGACGCGTTAAATGTAACAGGACTGTGAACATCAGCACAGGAACAGGAGGTGCAAATGCTGTGTCTAATCAAAGGCAAGATGTGGCCTCTTGCACGTACAGGTAGTTATGCTGCGTGGCACCTCACGCGCCATCCTTCCCGTCACTTTCCCTGCAGTGGAAGTTCAAAGGTGTAGGAGACTTAACAAGTGATGGAGAGGTGTTCAGAGTGGTGAGGATTTCACTGTAAAGCCGGTACCGGTTTAGAGTTGTGCGATAAATAATAACAGTACATAAAAACAAAATACCTGTCAATACTCCATCCTGAGAGCTCGGTGGGAAAAAAAGTAAACCAACACTGCTTCCGAGGAGTGCCTAATGAGTATAGGAGGAACCAGTTTACCTTTAAGGAAATAGTTATTTACACTATATCTAGAGCTACTAAAACTAGGCCTTTTAAAACTGTTACTGGTGAGGTGGAACCTGGAGTATCTGCCTGTTTTTTAAAGAAATCAAGTTATGGCCTCTAGGCAAAAGGCTTGTGCCAGCTTACATGGTATCCTATCTCCTGATTGAAAAGGGATTCACCTGGAAAACAAGGCAAAATTCCAGGTATGTGGCAGTAAGCCTCAACTGACTATTTTCACAGACTATTGCCTGTAAGATGTCAGAATTAACTTCATTTGCACCATTTTTTCAAATACTGGATAAAGGCATACAAGTCAGGAATACACAGGTGTCCTGTCTCAAAGCCATGAGCTGTGATTCATATCAGTAATAAACCTCTTCCCTTCTGGACTCACAGTAAAACACGTGCAGGTCTGGTGAACTGGGAGTTTGAAATGCCACAACTGCAAAACCGAAAGGTAGCACAGGTATATTCAGCATGTGAAACTGCAGCTTTAACATGTGTGTGATGTGGTGGTTTCTGCGGCCTGAATTTTTGCCAGTTGTGTTCTGTACTGAGTTCTGTGCAGTGCTACTCAAGGGGAGTTGCTGACTGACAGAGGAGCAATATCATTGTTTACCCCACAATATTAGCAACAAACATGAGAGAAAGCACATTCTCATTGTTCTATGGTTCTTATTTTACAAAAAAAAAAAAAAAAGGAAGCCATTAAAAATAAACTGATAGCAAAGTGTCTTTAACCTTTTCGTCTCTGTCCCCATTGTACCTGCTAACCTGCAGTGCTTGTAAGTTCAGCAGCTTTACAGCCAGCTTGCATCTTCAGTATCATTTGCTGTCAGGCATCCAATTAATCAAAAACCTGAGCAGTTTGTCCATCTCAGGCTCAGCCCTTGAAACATTCTATTTACATTGGAAGACTGCTGTGATTTAAGCCTTCATGGCACGCACATAGAAACTCACAGAGACAAGGCCTGGTTTGCACAGCCATTTATTTATACAAATGGCTGCAGTTGAAACTGGTGACAATTCCTGTACGGGTAATCATGTTTAGAGGTTAGCAATGCATGTCTCATTGACCTCTGCCTAATATTTCTAGAACAGTCTTGGAGACATTTTGAACTACCTCAACATGAAGATTTCCATCCTCGATGTATTTTTTAACCTTGGAGGTGCTTAAGAGCCCTTGGATGTGGGAAGTTTAGCAAGCAGATAGATGGAATAGAAGAACAAGTGTTTCTCAGTTCAGCATCTGAAATCTGCTCTAGAAAGGTGCACCTGTAACACTCTAACACTCACATTGGAAAAAAATAATGATTTTAGTCTTTGGAGAAAATATGCAGATAGCTTTTTATAGCACTTATCCCTATTCTTTCAGAAAGATGGAATGAAGCATGAACCAGTACATACTGTGTTACATTAATACTGAAAATTAAAAAAAAAAAAAAAAAAAAAAAAATCATGACCCCAAGAGGCCAAAACNAAAGCCCAACGATGGAAAAAAAGTTATGTAATAACTTAAAAACCCCATTAACTACTAGGGTTTTTAACATAGTAAAAAGTGATACGTCTTTTAACAGTTAAGGAATTAATTATAATTCTGGGCTACTGATGGGCAAGAGGAATGAAATCATTCAGTTTTTCAGCCTTCTGTCATTTGAACTTTTTATAATCAGAGAGGTAAAACACCACTTCACTGAATGTGAAGTGTTGAGCAAATGGTTCCTTTTTTCTATTACTTATTACAGTGAAAGAGAAGATAGAGGTAATTTGTGTCTAATAAACCCCACTTTTATGAGTGACTCTCCCAAAATGGTACTACATGACTTATTTGATACAGCTATCCTCTTCCTTCTGCACTTTTCACCATTTGCATTACTGTGGTTTATCCCATCTCCTCTGACCACTCTATGACAAGATAAGTAAAAAGTCTTTTTTTCTCCTAGGACTATTCCTATTTTTTATATTTTCTGGATATTGGGACATGAATACCCACATGATCGTAAACACACTTAGGGGGAAGAAGACTTTCTCTAGCTTCTGTGTAACCCTCACACACCTCTCTGATCCTTCACAATGAGGTTAAATACAGTGAACAATAGCAGAAATAAAAACAATAGTTTCGTGAAGTTGTTTAGTGTGTTACCAGATTCATTGACACTACTGGGTGACACAGCAATATTGGTGACAAAAGCCATCTGCTGTGGTCCCAAGAAAAGGACAACTCCGCCCACACCACAATTTAAATATCAGAGATGCTGATTAAAGGTATTCAAGGAGAGAAGAAAAACAGGATGTATAGCTTATATGAAGGCCACAATATGAAGGCCATGAGAATGTCTTAAAGCACAGAGACTAAAGCTAACATTAGCGTTAAGAGATAAGTTAAAGGTTTGCTAGAAAATCTTTTTTTCCCCATCTTATGAGACATTATCAACATTCTGTGTTTTAGATCATGGTCTTTAGAAGTTACTGTAATTTCTTGCAAATTTACACGTACCTTTCAGCCAAAGCAGCTTGGAGTAAGGCAGTTCTCTGACTAACCAGGTGTATTTTATATGCTGAGGCAGGACTGGGCCCTGACTTTACAACACCTCACGACTGCTGGGTGAGGGCAGCTGCCAAGCCCTAGCTCCCTCACCCTGATGTGTGTCTGTCCAGCCACAGAGGATGTCAGAGGCATTTGGGGCCCCATGCCCTGCCTTAGCTTGTGCCTGCTCAGCATCCGGAGTCCTCTTGCTGCCATCCTTTTCCTGATGTCCTCACTCATGCCAAGAGGAAGAACTCGGCCGACATGCTAACACAGGGAAAAGCCTCCTTGGAGGATCAGAGAATACAGCCCTGAGAGCTTTGAGAAATGTCTTTATAAAACCTAAGACCAAAAGAAATGTTTGAATTTCCTTTATGTTTCAACCAGTTATTTTTTTAAATGAACAAACATGCCATTGCTGAGTCTTCTCATGGGTTGAGGTTTTTTTTGCTTAGAGGGGTTTTTTTTCTCTGAGGCACAGGTTTCTTGGGTCAAAAACCCCTTAAGAACTAATGCAGAACTGACAAATGTGACCACCATAGAGGCAGGGTAATTATACAAAATAAAATGGGGAAAGTTCAATTAAATATATATCCTATAAATTGCTTGGAAAATTTGATGAATTTGTGCACTGGAAAACCACACAGAAGAGCATAATACATGAGCTGCAAACTCTCTCAGAGCATTTGTTTGAAGACACAGTATCCTACGGCATTCCCATTTTCCCCGTGCAGGGAAATGTGATGTACCACCATGCTCAGCTACCCTGGCCTCTGGAAACTGGGCAACTGGGGAACAAGGGAGTGGTGGAACTTGCTCCTGCAACAGCCCCACTCACTATATTCGAGGGTAGCTTTGGATGAGCTAGGCCAAAGCTTTAGTCCAAACTTATCTTAACATTAGACTTTAGAGAGTGAAAGAAAAGCTGATGTATCCCAGCATGCTTAAGCACCTTCCCTCACATTCCAACAGGCTGCTAGTGGCAGGGCTGGAATTAAAACCAGTGTTTCCCCCAAAATCCCAGTGTAGTTCTCCAGGCACAAAGCCATCCACTTTGCTGGGTGACTCTTCTCAGCAGACAGTATGTTAGTGATAACAAACAGCAAAAGTAAAAGATCATGTGTAAGTGTTTGCTCCCTGTTGGCTCTGAGACATTTCAACAGCACAAAACAGTCCTTGAGCTGACTCACCTAGCCAGCCAAGACTACCTCTTGGCTAAGGATTCAAATGGAAATATGAAGATAGTGTTTCTGAAACCCACACCACTTTTTTCCCCCCCATAGATCACAGCCTGTAGGGCATATTGCAGGACTGCTTGAAGTTTCTGGCTGCAGTAATTGCTGGTCCCATCTCCTTCTCTCTTTTCACTGTGGGAGTCTCCTGCAGATGGATGCAATGCAGAGCAGCCCTGCTGCTGGGACTGGACCAGCTTGATGAACTAGTCCGTTTCCCCAGCACTAATTTTCAGGATGTAAAAAGTAGCATAACCTATTCACCTAAACTATTGTAACAATAACCAGTGTTTCTAAACCCTTTCAGGGGAAGTTCACCAGCCTAAACCTATTCTTTCAGGATATACAGTTTTAACTATAGAGAATGGCTAAAAGGATAATCAGCTGACATATCTTTCAGCCTTATAACTAAAACAAACAACAGAGGCACAAGAGTGTTATTACAGTTTTAGTAACAAAAATTCTTTAAAGAAGAGTATTAAAAATAGCATGTTTTAAATGAATAAAACTAAGTAAGATTCCCTCCTGCATATTTAATTACATAGCAAATTTTGGAGCAGCACAGCCTACTTCTTCCTCAACAGACTGTTTGAAAACATAGCATGAAAAAACTAGTGGGTAGATGTTTGACATTTACATTCTCAAGCAATTCTGTGATCACTAACGTAGAGCCTCAGAAACAGGTTGTATAATCCATGTGCAAGTGTGCCTGTGTAGAGACGGAGTGGGTAAAAGAACAATAAGTAAAACCACCCACTGCAATACTTTCACTTGTTTTAAAACTCTGCATTGTTGCCCAGAAACTTTTGTTGCCTGGCAATGCAAAAAAACACAGGTGTGCAAAAAGAAGTCAGTGTTTAATGCCCAGCTTGTGATTTGGTACTAACATGTTTCATTCTTACTGACCACCCAGCCTCTCACACCTAATTGATTGTTAGCTTAAATGTGATCATTTTCCCTCCTGAAGGCAAGTAGTAAGCCAGCTGTGTGTTTCCTTGTGTCTCATTTGCTAGGGAGAGTGGATTCTGAAGCCTCTCACAATCAAAAGCAATGCTTATGTTAACAGTGATGTCATGTTCAGTTGTTGAAATGGAGGAGACAGTGGCAGCTAAAAGAAGGTGGCAATATCCAGTTGAAGCATCACTTATTATCTTTTGGTATCATAGACTAGAGATAGAAAATACCAACTATCCATTCTCTGAGGCTGCCACAGTAATTCTCTGCGCAGTACACTTTTCAGTACTGTCTTGGTTTAGCTTAAAGTATTCTCGGTTATGGAGGATTCAACAGTTTCTGTTGGGAGCTTGGGCTGTACCCTTGCTGATTTTGCTGTTAGGATGTTTCTCTTGATTTTTCTAGTCTGCATTTTTATTTTCTTAACTTCGGGCCACAGCTAATTATAGCTTACAGAGTGCAAATAGAAAAGGGGATGGGGAAGAAGGAAACCCCCGTTCCAGGGAGAAGATGGTAGGCAGTGCTTTGAGATGCACCCACAAAGCAGCAGAGAGAGCCAGCAAGCAGCAGAGAAGTGAAGAAATAGGAAGTGAGGCAGCACTCATGAAGAAAGTAGGCAAGGAAGCAGTTACCCTGCAGGGAAGGAAAAAGCAGGACAACTTTCAAGGGCAGAGATTAATGTAACTTGGGGGAGGCTGCAATGACAGGATTTGGGGAAGAGAAGAACCAAATTACCAGGAAAAATGGCCAATGGATGCCGTAGGTAAAGAATCAAGGAGGAGGCAGAAGAAAATGGTGGGGCTCAGGTAAATGAGTGTGAAAAGAGTCATTATGCTTTCGTACCTATTAAATTGTGCTTTGCGCCTGCTTAAATCAGAAGCAAAAAAGCACCGGGTCAGGTTTATGCCGTAAAGTTCTGCAGGCAGGTGTGCAAAGGAATATGGTTTGCAACTGAGCTTAAAACCCAGCTGCGCTACCAAAAGCAGCAAATGTTCAGAGTTACGCAGTCAGAACCATACTTTCACCAGCACAGCTCGTGTCATTCAGACAATGATAAGATAAGCCATGCTGGCAAAAGCAGAGTTTTGCTGTTGTAAATTGTGCTGGGGGTAGTTACACCTCTGCTGCAGCGTATAAGGCTGCAACTACACCAGGAGAGCTCTTTGCTTGTCAAAACAGCCATGCTCTATTAACAGATTGTCCATAATGGACACATGATTAAGAGAGGTAAAAGGAATTCTTCTACTGACATGACTTCCACAACCACAGCAAAAACTGTCAGCACAAGGTTTTTCCTGGCAGAAGAAGATAGCTGTTTAGACCAGAGGGGTGTAAGGTATAGACATATTTTAGATAACTTCTGAAGCTTTCATACAGGAAAGTATTTGCTTCTACAAAAAGAAAACTCAATAATTACAAAGTGTATGAATTTAGGGCAATGTGGATAAGAGCATTTAAGTCCTTTTACCTTTATTTATCATTCCACATTCACTTGTTTTTAAAGAAAGGATTCTTGAAAAGAAAGTATTCTCGACAAGAAAGTATTCTCAATACATTTTTCTGCATTCCTGTCTTCAGCTTGAATAACAGATAATATGCTCCATAATATTTTTTCCTTCTGTGCAATACAAAGAAGGTGAAACTTCTCTTAATGAGCATATAGGGAGGAAAGATTTGGTAGATAAACAAATATTTTGTTTTGGTTTTTTTTGTTTTTGTTTTTGTTTTCAATTACTTTGCTGGTCAGGAGGGACTGTACTGTAACTGAACTGAAACTTGAAAAGGAAAAAACCCTAAACCCGTATTATCAAAATGAGTGCAAGAGAGCTGTTACCTGAAATGATTCACTGTAGGGAAATCTCAACTCTTGAAACAAATGATTTCTAAGAACAGGGCACAGACATCAGCCTCTTCCTCAAAAGAACTCCAAGTAACTAGAAAGGGCAGAAGACATTTAAACTCCCAATTTTCAGCTTGCAATCAGTGCTTACAGCAAAGGATTAAATCTCTTGGGATTAATGTCTATGAAAATATCCTGAAATCATAATAGTCATGCAAAATTTTTCCTGCAGCCTCTTGTGAAGTGGTAATAGACTGCTGTGGCTCTCTAAACTCAGCAGAGGAATAATCTTCTGAGCTATAAATTTTGATTGAACTGCAAATAAGATTTTCTCTAACAATTTCCAGAACAATCTTATGTACTCATTTCACATACACCTTCTGAGCTTGTTTCATTATCCTGTTTTCCCCCATGTCCTTTCCTTTTCAGGAGTGGCTGAAGGTAATTCTTAGAGTGCAAATGAGCAGCCTGAATAATTCAGCAAAATGATTTTTAAAATTATTAAATGCAAAGAAACAAATTTAAAAAAACACAAAAAACCCAAGAAAAGTCCTGGGAGTAGAGCCTAATGTCACTAGAATAACAGTTATACAGCAGATAATCCAAGAGGAGGCTGAGGAGAACACTGCTAAGATGACCAGTGGCACAGTGGATGGGAGCACTGTATTCTTACCTCTTGAGATTTGGATGAAAAGCCTGATTTAAAAAACACATTAAAATGAATGTGATGAATTCATCATAGAACCTTCAGAGCAGTGGTCCTCATGTAAGAATTAGGACTTTCTGTTGAAGGACACTAATTCCCTCCACAGTTGCTTATCCCCCTACACACACATACACACACGCTAAGTAAGCCTAGAAAGCTGCATGAGTGTTCTGACTGAAAAGTAAGATTGCTTTTGTTTCCTGTTTATTTTTATCTGGCATTTAGAGAGTTTTGCTATGGTTATATGCAATAAAGAATTGTGTAGTCAATATTCTCCTATGTGACTTGAGATTCAGAACTGTGGTTTCTGCTGTAAATGGGAGTGATTCACCTCAGAAGAACTACTCTGTTGTTCTCTAGGCACAGACTTAATCAGTGAACGCCGGCCTGATGTTTTTCTGTTGACCCCTGGTCCACCAGCCAATGGACAGAGTTCACCACAGTCTATACAGTTTTTTGGGATAATCTCAAAGACAGATCCACTGATGATGTTCCTGGTCTAGACTCCAGTTTACGGACACTGCAAAAGAGAGGAAATATTCCCTGCGCTAGCTTGAATGTGGTGATTCAGTAGAGCTGGTGTCATTCGTCCTGTCCTACGATGAACACCACATTACCCAACCACACTGGAAAAGAATGAACAGGCTCAGATTTCCTATCTGGAAACTGAGAGCTGTTGCAAAACTTGGTACATGGATAAAATAGGAACAACATGTATGTTGCATGTAAATAGGAACAACAGCAAAATCTTGTGGTAGTAAATTGAGGTTAAATTGGCATAAAATTAGTGAGTTTTGGAGAGCTAGGACAACAGTGGAATGAAGAGAAAGTAAGATGGGAGTGATGTATCATAGTTCAGTATACAAAAGTTTGGTAGCATGGAAATTAATACAGACAGTTCCTGGCACGATTTTGGGCTAGCTGCAAGAGGGCTGCTGTACAGCTGGGGTACTCGTGTGAAAATGTTAGCAGCATATGTAATAAAAACCACTGAACTGGAATTATACAGAAATAAGTTATTATTGAAACACAGCTGTACTTTGAACAAAGCGTTGAGGAATTTATAAGACAATGATTTGCCAAAGGGAACAGCATAAACTTATCTAAGCCAGAGAGCCACAACCAGTTCCTGTGGCTGCTCCCCACCACTGAGCACAAACCCCACTTCCCTCCAGCAATGAAATGGGGACCAAAAGCTTTAATTGCATGGTGTGCTCCATATCAATTCCTATAAATTGATGTCCTCTCTTCATATGAACTAAAAACACATGTCAAGTGTCTTGCAACTTTTTCATCCTCTTTATCATTGCTATCACTCTTATCATATGAAAGTCTATCACAAGTGAATTGTAATTGTTCAGCTAGCAGCTAAGTGGTGAGAACATCAAAGCACAAGTATGTTTATAGGGTTAATGCATGATTATTTTAGCATCCCAAAGGCTTTGGAATGCCATACCATCCAATTATCCCAGGGCTATGTGAGAAGAGGGAACTTCATGTAATTAGGAGGGCCTAAACTAAGCTTTCAGGATCAGTAAAATACATCATGTCACATTTCCCAATGCCAGCTGTTTCTCCCCAAATTTTACAGAACATAATACTACATTTTTTTAGAATTTAAAAAGTGAAACAAACATGTAAAATCAGACTGTAGGATTAGTAATTACCTCTTAGTTTTTAAATGGAAAAATCACTAAGTTTGCCAAACATTATAAATATGCATATCAGATCTGCCACTTCTGAATGAGCATGAGATCCATTAAGTCATATGCTTTGTTTCTGCTAGAAACCAATACTTCACCCATATTCAATACATTTTTTAAAAAGTTGTTTCTTTTTTTTCTAAATAGGATGCCTCTAGTCAGATATTTGATGCTGTATTTTCTAGGCACCTACATAGCCTGATTTTCAGAGATGTTGAGTACATTCATTGCTTCTATGGCTGCTGAGCAACCCTGAAACTTAAGCATGTGAGTACAAATTAGATGCCAAACTACAGTCATCCCATTTTAAAAATTAATAGCATGATGAATATAACCAGTTCTGTGATCTCTGATGAAAATAGGATGAAAATGAATGGCAATATTTTCCTGCATCTTGGGATTAGTTTAAAAGTGAAACTCGATGAGAAATATTCGTTTAGAAGCCTCTACAGTTTGTAAAATATACTGCAGCATGTTGAAGCACTTGGAAAACTATTACTAAGGAAACAAGTTAGATTCTTCCCAATGAATTCTAAATAGTTGGGAAAAGTGGTGGAGACCATTATGATTAAGGGGAGATAGGAAGATTGCTGTGAACACAAAAGAAATGGCTTTCAGGAATACAAATAATATAATGAAGAAATATGTTGAATTTTAAAGAAGGGTGACAAAAGTAAAGAGGTGTTTAGATAGATAATTTGAAAAATTACATGTTTAGTAAGGTTTTGTTTGATTATCAAACACCAAAAATTATTTGTACAAAGAATGACAAAATGAGCTCCTAGTGAGGTATTCTGCTATAGCCTGCATGCATGAAAAATTAGAGGATGGAGTCACCTATCTAACAACAGAATAGTTTCCTGGTACAGTGGGAAGGGGTTAATGTGCAGATAACAGCAAACAGAGCTGTTCATAATATTGTGTAACAAACATCCCCTTGTAAATGTGACCTGCAAACACCTTTAAACAGTCCAGTAATACTAGAAGTTTGCCAAATGCTTCTGAATATCAGAAGGCTCCATGAGTTATTAACGTAAGCATTGAATAGCCATGTGCTTTGTGACTTTGCAGGATTCTGGTGAATCTGCTCGAAGTGATGGTGCTGCATGCTGCCTGCTGGCTGTGTCTCATCCGTAAACCCTTCCTGCAGACCTCACAGCACCTGCAGCTAGAAATATAAATGTTGACTTACTACAATGCTTTCCATTCTTTGGGGCCTACTTTTCATTTCAGCATTTTATTTATCATTTGGCATTACCATTAACTCTCCAAAGCAAAGTTCCCGATCCCATTAGACAGACACGTACAACATGTACAAGTGTTGTGCATCTTAACTGCTGCTTTGGTGGAAAATTATATTTTAGGGGATGAGTTGGAGAAGAGTGAAGATGCAATGTAATTACTTTCCTCCCCAGTCCAGAATCCTAAACCTGCATGTGCATTTCAGTTGCTTTTAAAAACGAAACTGAAAATATCCATTAAAAAATTCAGATATCAGATTAAGGAGCAGTACCTCTGGTATCAAAGTTGTTTACATGATTCAGTGCAATGAATTACTATTTTTTTTAATTGGGAGGATTTTAATTCCAAGTTACTTTGTGTTTGTCATAAAAAAACCCCTCAGTGTCTTGCTGGGAATATTCAACAGCAAGAAAATAAGGCAGTGTAACAAACAGGTCTAAGTGCTTACGAAATTGTTCCTGAATTATCCAACATTTGTTACATCCTACAAGACTAATTTCTGAGGCCTGCTCCAAGAAAATATAAAGTTACAGAAATAACTGTAAGGAATTCCAAAACTGTGTAATTCACCTACTACCATAGGTGTAATATTTCTGTACAATATTAAGAGATATACAGTAGCACTTAGTAATAAAATAGGAATACTTAAATTACTAGAAACCATCCTGATTTCAGAGAACAAAGGAAGAGATGCTCTTTGTACGACATTTATTACCTCCTTGTAAGTATGGACTATCTTGAGGTTAATAACTAGTTAAAAGACAAATAGCTTTTTTTTTCCTTATTGCAAATATTTCTGCCAGGATCTTGACAAGATCTGAAGCAGACCACACTAATGATATCACGCTGCACAAGTATTTTCTTATCTAAGATGCTATTCTACCATAGCCAAGCCTAAGAGTAGAAGATGCTAACCTTGAATAAACTCTTGCTGCTTTGCGGGTACTAATAAGGTGTTGGAGAACTCTCCATGCAGGGATACTCGTATGTAATACTTCTGCAACAGTTCTGGCTGTCTACTTTCATCCCATGTTCTTCACCAGGAATCTTAACTCACTTTATAGTAAAGCAGACAGTTTTAGGAGCAGCATTGAACAGCTGAAGGAACGGGGGCAGTGAGAGGGCAGCTAGATGTAGAAAGGCCAGGAACAGGAGCCCCCTTTCCTAGCTCTGGGCCTGTTTGTATCAAAAGTGTGCATTTCAGTGCCTGAAATAGAGTAGGTTCCAATTAATCAAGGAAGAGAGGTGTGAGCTGTATAGCAATCTTTAAAGAAAAATGTTTAGAAATTGCAAAAATCACATCACTGACTGGTACACTCCTACTTTTACAGCTTCTGAGTGCAAACCAGCCTGTGTCTGCTCTACATACATTGGTAGTAAAAAAAGAATCTGCTGGTCCTTCACAACTCAGGAACAAACACAAAAAATAAATATAGGGAATGATGGATTGATGCTTCTAGGAAGGCAAGCTGTGGCTTGAATAATACAGGGGGTAAAAACAGAGAAGACAGAGTAGGAGGCATGAGGAACAAAGGTTTAGGGGAGGGATTTTGCCTTATCCAGTGCTTTTTTTGTGTGGTTCACTCCTGACCTTAACTTTTAGGGTGAAAAGACCTTGTGACACAGCAGAGCTGGTGTGCGTTTGTCACATGGAGAAATAATTTGAGGAGAGTGTACAGGTGTTTCCTGTGTTGCAGAAATCATCTCTACAGAGACTCTTGTTTGCGATTACCCAAGACTTCAAAGAAAATACCAAGATGGATGTATAAAAGGTCCTGCCAATAGCAGGATCCACCATCTATTTCCTAGTTACTAAAATAGACACAGACACAGCTCCCAGGAATGCCTAGGAGGAACCTGCATCACCAGCAGGTCTTCAAAACAGCCCTACATGTGAAGGTGATTCTTCCTTTATCACTCCCTGCTGGATAGCATCTCCAGTGAACATTTCTAGAGTCGGGCCCTACATTTTTGTAATTCTTTTCTCTCGATATCCTGATTTTTCTTAAATGGTTCTACTGCTGACCAGCTGTACTGGAAGGCTCTTACCCTCTCAGTGAATTTCATGTTTAGTCTTAGCTGGTATGCTTCAAACCCAGTCCCTCTCACTCTAGCATGATGCTACTATTTGTTTGCATCTGCTTTTGTGTCAGAAACATCTCCTGCAAAATGACATCTACAATTTCCTCTAAATCTTTTTTTTTTGGTTTTGTGGCACTCAGCTCCGATTTTTCAGAGCAAGCTGTATACAATGAGACTGTACTTTTCAGAGATGCTGAATAACCCATTCTAACCTGAAACACTTTGCTACACATCCAAAAACGGGGTGCTGAGAAGTACTGAGAAATCTGTGGCTGGAAAACAGGGAATCAGGAAGCTGGTGTGCTTTGCAAATTCCATATCCATGTCTTCCCTCCTCAGACCTTCAGTGCAGAACAGGCACTGCCAGGTGGCTGAGAGGAGCTGATCTGTCAGGCAGGCGCTCTCACTGTGCCCTGGGCTTGGGTGGGAGGACCCGTGCACAGACCTGTGACCTGAAGCACAGCCCTTTTGCAGGAGAGAAAAGAGTACAGCCTTGGGCAATGAAACCTAATTTCACTTCAAGGAGTGTTAGTTAATAGGAACTCGGAGAAAGCAGGATTATACCACAGTGACTGTTTCCAGTGAAGTACGAAATGTCTGCATCTCTCATGGTCCAGTCACTGCAGAGCCTCTCCCGTGGGTGTTGGCTGACTTACAGTGAATTAAGATAAGGGGAGCTGGGTGGGTAATTAAGGCTTTTACATGCATGTTTTGAAACAGGATCCAGTAAATTCGTAGCTAAAATGTTGAAAAAAAGCAGAGTAGGTTAAGCATTTTAAGTCCATCGTGTTCTTACTTGCAAGATGCAAATCTTCTGAGCTCTTGCTCTAGCATCTCACTGGAAAAGGGGCTATAACTTGTAAAATATTTTACTTTTGTTGTTTGGGACAGTACAAAACCCAGGGAAATATGTTTAATGAGCATTCTTCTTGTTCAAAGCATTTCAGTAGCTCAGCTCTGATATTGTTTCAAAACTGTTTTCTCAAGGCCCTCCAGCACATGGTGTTACGAAAAAAAGTTGTCAGACTGGTTTTAACACATCTTTTCAATACTGATAAGCAAAAGTTCACTGAAATAATTCCCAATAAGATACATGTGGGGATACACCTTTCTTAAGGCTTTCTTGTTGGATTCAAACTTTAGGGAGACCTGTTGCATTCCAGACTTAAGCAGCCTCTTTCAAAGTTATTAGAAAAGTACAGGGATGTGTCAGATGCTGTGCTGAGGAGTGCCTGTGTCACATCCTGTTACCCGTGTCTGCTTTTAAACCTGTTTCGTAAGTGCAGTGAGTGACTGACAGTCCTCAGCTGCAAACATCTTTGAAACTGCATGAGCTGAGTTCCAAAAGAAAACACTGCTGTATTTTGGCTGCTAGAGGTAAAACACTCTATAAGTAGCTAGTTTTTCCTAGTTAAATAAACGATTTAATCTTGAAGCTACTTTGCTTAACAATGTCATCATTAAAATGGTAATGGGCTTTGAGGTCCTTATTCAGCTTGGTATGGCATCCTACCTTTGCTGCTATTGTTTCATCCTGTTCACACAGAATTTTCTGCAATTCAGCCTGGTAAGAGCAAGATACTAACCAAGGAACTAAAGCTCAAAAATAGCATGTGGCCAAATCTTTGAGTCTATCTTAATACGGTCCTATCTATCCTCCCCTTGAAGCCATACAGGCACTTCAGTAGGATGCAAAATGGCTCCTCTGCTAGGTAGAAGCAAAATGAGCTAATATATTTTTAAATGTTATTACTATCTATTTTGGAAATGATGCTTTTAAAAGCCAGGACATGCTAAAATTAATCAGAAAGTAAGTATTTTACTAAACCATGCACACTAGCTTGCTATAACATGATTTGGTAAAAATTAATACATAATTTTTTTCTGTCTAATAACCATGGGACTCAGCTGAACAAAGCTAGAAAAAGCCCTATTTAAATAGGGGGGGTTTTGCCCCTCCTGATTTTCCAGTGTACAAGTTAAAGCAAAAACAAAGAAAAAATACTTTGGCAGATGGATTTAGCTATCAAACCTGGAACTTTCCCATGCTTCTTTTTCCACTCCTGTGCATTAACCACCAGTCTCTCACTGCAGACTAAGCCCATGCCCAAATGTTGGCAATAGAGGTCTAGACTGAGATGGTGTTTAAAGCAGCCACAGTTTAAGGTCAAATTCTCTGTTATACCTAAGCTGTGCTTCATGCTTTGTCACATTATCTGGTCCTTCTGGGGACCTCTAAGACATCCCAGCAGATTTAGAGTGGCGTCAAGGTCCCTGTCATTTACCCTTGAATAGAAAGGCCTTTGCCAGAGCCAAGAAAAACTAGAAAGCAGCAACTTTCTGGCCACACCTCCTTCCTCACATCATCCCTACAGAAAGGGGCGGGGGGAATAGATAGGAAACACCATGCTCCTGCACAGAGCACAGGAGGATTTTTGCATTTCCATAAGGCTTAGTGTGCCCCTTGCTTGGCCAGAGGGGCATAAACAGGGCCCCAGACTAACAACAAAACCAGATCCTCCCCGCCAGTAAGGGAAGGAATGGTTGGTAGCACAAGTGCTTATTCTGTAATGTTTAATTTGCCCAGCTCACTGGGTTGCCTAAACACACAGGGAAAATATGCTAGTAATAGGTGGGGCCGTCACAACTTTCTGTGGGAGTCCCCAAAGAGAAAGTTTCTAACCTGGCATTTTCACTGGCAATGACAGAGATTTGTGGGATACCCTTGCCCCAATTTGCAAGACAGCTCAGGGCAGAGGCCCTGGCAAGCAGATGGCAAAAAAGATTGTCCACTCACTGACTGCTCTGCATTGCCAGGAAAGTTGACAAAACCAAGTAATATTGTTCCACCAAAAAAATAAGCATGAGATACCTAAGCCATTATAGATCTTAAAATTGTGGATGAAGACTGTCTAAATATTTTCCTTTACTGGAGTCAATAGGCTACATTCATCTATAAGGTATCACCCAGGCCCTCCACTGAGTTTTGTTAAAGAAAAGCTTTGTGGTCCATAGCATTTAAACCATTATTAGTTTCTACTTTTTTTTTTTTTTTAATTTAATAAATCAGGAGTAAGGGTACAATATATTAGTTATATTTCACCACAATTTGCTTATATCCATGTATCTTTTCTTATTAAACTCATCTTTTAGTAGAAAATGATAGGGGAAATCAACTGGAAAAATTATCTCATGGAAAAAGTAGAAAGAGTAACATTCATTATGCATCCTTGAATGTCCTTGAATTAAAGGGCATGTCTGCTTTTAAACACTGAGTAGCTTTCAGAGGTGGAATAAGCTAAAGGGATGTTTATGCCCAGCAATACTGCCTTGACAAATATTCAAAGGAGTAAAAGGAATAGCTGCACAGTTTGCTCCAGTGACTTTTGTTCCCTTAATGAAATGTACACAAATACCCTCATCCATCCACTGGATGCACCCCTATCTGCTGTGTGGCCTGCACTGACAGCCTGTGTGTCCCCTCACTCCTGACGCATCTGTAAGCTTGACAGCTCAGTTCTCCTCTGTGGGTCCTCAGGCTGGGAGCAGAATGAGTCATGGTACAGCAACCCATTATTTCTTCAGAATACCAGTGTTTTAGAAAAGACACAACTTTGGAAGAAAACTGAAGAAGAAATGGATATATCACAATATATGCATTCTGTGATTCCTTTCAGTTCTTCATTCCAACTCTGAGAAATGATTTCCCACTCTTGTGAATGAAAGTGTTTATTAGAGGAAGATAGAAATCAGATGATATCAACTGGAGGGAATAGGGAGAAATTAGGCATAACGGGCCCTCAAGTTATTTTAGTTTTGTTATTTTAGTTTGCTTTCTACTCTGAAAATAGTTTGTGGATTTCCTTTAGAAGCAGGGTTGATGAGTTCTTTTTTAATCTAAGTAACAATATTGAAAATTGTTAGTCTAAAGTAAGAATGCTGAAAAGAAGATGGATGAAAACTTAAGGTGTTGAGCCAGCCTTCACCTTCTTTCACACCCCTTAACTTTCAAAAACTCAGACCATCAAACAAAAATTTTTTGCATTGAAAAGGGCTGCTCAGGGCTACTGCAGTTGTGGGTGAGGTCTGTACCTCATGCTACATCACTAAGGCAGTTTACTTCTATCTCTGTTTTCTTAGCGGTTTACAACAAATAGGTGATAAATTCTGAGAGTTTTATTGCATGAGAAAATGTAAAAGTCGTGTACTTGACTAATACAGTTTCTTGCGATATTTTTTAAACATTTCTCAACCCGACTGCAAGAGCTGTCCAGCCTGTACAGTTCCAGCTTCCTCCTCCTCCTCCTCCTCCTCCATTTAGCAAGGCTCACCTATGCTATTTACTGCATCATTGCATCGAAGCCAAACTTGGTTACTGCGGCAACTAAGTTTTTCTTCTCAAAGGGTCACAGGGAAACACATCCTTCAGGATCCCCTAGTAACCGTCAGCCGCCAGGGCTGGGGAACATCAACACTGAAATGCCTGCTTTCCATCGCTAAGGCAGCGCCGCCTGCGCCTGCAACAAGGGGGGCAGAGTCTAGTTACATTCCTGACCCACTTTCACAT
>VXBC01010849.1:514201-597504 GCA_013399945.1 Ploceus nigricollis
CTTCCGCCATCCCCTCGGCCCCGGATCAGCCTGGATGCGCACACCTGTCTGCCCCGCTCCCCTTCTCGCCCACCTCCTTTATGCAACCCCGCCATTCCTGTCCCACTCTCAGGCTCCTGGCGCTCGTCCCTTTCCCCATTGCAACACCTCCCCTCGCCTCCCCAGGTGGCGGGCAGGCAGGTGAGTAAGAGGAGGGCGCTCCGTCAGTTCTCCTGGGAGGGACACTCCCTTTCCCTGCGGGCAGCTGAGAGGGATTTCGCACCACGCCGGGACAGGCATTGCACCCACCTCCCCCAGCCCGCTTATCCCCGGCCTTGTGCTCTGGGCAGCCGAGGCCTCTCCAGGCCGTGGGAGGGCCCTGGTGTTTGGGAAGGGGGTGTGGACAAGCCGGGGGCAGGTGCCACCCTGAGGGTGCCAGCTTTTGGAACGGGGCTGGGGCTCACGAGGTCCAGGATGGGGGCTGCCAGCCCGGCCCCGCCTTTCCTGGCTCCCTTCAGGGGACAGAGCCGTGCCCGAGGCAAGGAGAGAGGAGGGTGGCCCCAGTACCGCCGGGTCCCTGAGCAGGTGCTGGGCTTGGGAGCTCCCCAGACACTGAGACCTGGCAGGGGCAGCCCCCTGAGGATGCAGATGTGCCGGGCCTGAGGGCATGGCGGCGGGAACACTCCTGGGGGCACAGGGGAGCCCAGCTGCTGGGACACGCACCAGCCCACCGCGGTGGCCACGAGACGTGCTAATGGAAGCTTCTTTTTCCTTTTCTTCTTTTTCTTTTTGCTTTTTTTTAATGTTTATTTTTTCTGTTCTGTTATTGCAAAATACCAGCTATGACCAGCTCCTTGCTGTGGAGCCCAGCCTGCAGGAGTGCCCTGGTTTGTGCCAAGGAAGTGCTCCTGTCCCGTAGTTTTAGACATCTGCTGGACTGGGGACTGGGGCTGATGCTGGACAGGCAGCCCTTGGTGAATAAAAAAAACCCCAAAAACCAAAAAAGTGATTTCCCACCTCCTCTGTGGTGAAAAGGAGCCTCAGTTTTAAAATTATGACTTAGATTTCATGTGTTTCTCTCTCAACCCCTTTTTTGGGGCTCTTTTTTGGGTGGTGGAGATGGGACTAAAAAGAGCCATTTAATTTCAGAACGCTGGAAGTGTCTGCTTAAAAATTAGTTCACTGTTCTTTGTCCTTGTATAACTTAAACCCACCTGTTTTCAAGTTTGGGCTTGATACATATTTCTGCTCCATTCCTGTAAGCACTTCAGCACATGTTACACATATGCTTACATCTGCGGAGTCCAGGGCTGGAATCTTCAATGTCACCCTAAATGTTTAGTGCTGTACCACATTTACAAACCTGGCTGAGTAATAGATTAATAATGACTCAAAATAACATGACACATAAACAGTATATTATTTCCATCACAGCGGAAACAGTGGTTTTCCAGATATTCTCTCTTTCTCTCCATGTAAATGTGCATGTAGCAGAGGTCTAGGTGCTCAGTATGAAGTACGTTTGTGGTTTTACTTACTAAATTTGAACTAACTTTTAAATATACCTAACATTTTACACACAAAAGGGCCACAAAACATATTATTCGCATAAGCTTTAAAATAGCATGCACTGTCCATGTGTGCTGTGAGTACTAAGCTGGTAGCAGTACCTCAAGCATCTTTAAACTTTCCTCTGCACTAGGGAAGAGTTACACACCTGCAGGGAGGTTCGTAAGGACACAAGATTGCACACAGATTATTTCACTGCCTGAAAATGTTTTTTAGTTTGAGTGATTACACTGGGCTTCCTTGCATCCATCGTGACCACGAATGACAGTGACTGCATGCTGTGAAGTGCTTTTGTCAGTGGCAGACGTTTAACTGGAAATGAGAAAAGAAAAAATAGAAAAAAAACCTGGCAGGAACCACTGAGAAAATAATAAATGCAGAATGTCAACAGTGATAGATATAAAAAACTACTAAACTAATTTTTAGAGCAGTATTTTTCACTGAGATAAACAAATCTTGAGGTTGAAATAATATACACTTCTGAATAAGCAGCAGTAGCTGTGCTGCAAATGCATTTTTCACCTTTTCAGAGCTTTTCAAGAAATTAAAATGCAGTGACTATTTGCAAAAGAGTTTGATAGCTTATTATTAAACAGTAGCATCCTCATTCCTAATGTCAGAAGACACGATTGAAACAAACAGCTAGGCTGTTTAATGAATGATCAACCATAAGCAGCGTATGCCTTTTTCAATAAAAGATTTTATTCTTTCTAGGCTTCCAGAATTCTATCCAAATCACAAACTATAAGATATTTTCAAGAAGACATGTAGAGAAGAATGTTTTCTCTGGATTTGTTGCATATAATATTGCTTTGTAGTATTTTATAGTGAAGATTTAGTAATCAAAAAGCTTGCTTGGGGAGCTTTTTTGATAGTTCCTAGAGGTAGCAGAGAAGGGCAGGTGAAATTAGGTGATGCAAGTTGGTACGGCCAGTAAGCCTAGCTGCACTTGCCCAAATTTAAAGGTGTTCTGCAAGGATGTATTTTTTGTACTGCAAGGCAAGTTTTGAGGTTAAATCTTTGCCACATCTGCAGCGGTAAAATGACAACCAAGTAGTTGTAATATCCTGGCCATGCACTCTCCTGTGGTGAGTGCAGGTTATAGATGAAGTGGTTTGCTACAGAACAGATACTGAAATCCTGTTAGCAAAGTGGTAAAGTGGACATACACAGGAGGCTTTGGAAGGCACAGAAGAGCGTGGAGGGGAGGCTGTCCTGGGATGCTGGGATGGCACACGGGAGCACGCAGCCCAAGACACTGTAGATGGCTTTTATTCAGGCATCTACTGCAGCCATAAAAATAGGTGTGCGAGGGAATATCCTGGGAGAGCCTTTCCCAGTCAGCAAGGCATGCCTCGAGGCGCACCGTCATTAAGGGTGAGGTGCAGAGGGGCCCAGCTGTAACGAGAGGCGTGTGGAGGATCCTGAGGACAGCACGGAGCAAGAGGAGCCAGGCTGCAATGGAAATGGCTCTCCTTGTCTCTCCCCACTTCCCTGCAGCTTCCAGCCATGCTGCCAGCCACTGGGCAAAGGCCTGAGGGTTGGAGTAAGAGAGCCTGACAGATGTGGCAATGTTGGGGGTGTGGAAGGGAGAGGGAGAACAAGGGACAAATAAGCCAAACAACCCCTTTTTCATACTCTTTTTTTCAAAACAGACCTTAGGGCCGGTCTTTCCTGTGCTCAAGGATTTTTTCTTTTTTTTTTTTTTTAAACCCTGCTGTAACTGCTGCTGATGGAGGCGAGTTCAGCAGCAGCCCCCACTTGACCTTGCCTGGTTTGCCTTGCAGTGAGGCTGAAGTTGCTTTTTTACCTTGGGACAGGTCAGAAACACTAGCTTGAGGTAAAAAAAAATGCATCGCCTTGCAAGGCAAAGGCAAGGCCTCACTCTGCCTCAGCCATCTCTCTCAGTAATTGGAATTTCAGCAAGTACCTGCCCCTAAGATGAATGTTGTGCAGCATTCCCAGGCACGCCCCACCTCGAATGCCAGCCCTGTCTTCCTCCGGGCCCCAACACAGCATCAACAGCCTTCTCCCTCCCGGAGCAATGCATGAGCTACTGATTCATGCCGCTCTCCCATCAGCAAGTAGGGAGATGTTTGCACCATCTCCAGCACCTGGGTTCGAGTAGTTACCCAGGGAAAGTTCTTGCTTGAAAAGAAGGTTTTTTCCTCTCTCTGCTGGCCCCATTTCCCAAGATTTATATGACCAATTTCTAAACTCTTCTTAATTGTAGAGATAAGGTATTTAAAACATATGTTCTTTCCGTAACGCTGTGGAGTGCTGTCTGCCTCTTGCCCTGTCTTCGTTCACAGAAGGTGCTCATGCATATGGAAACAATCAGGCTACCCAAAAGACAACACACTTGATACTGCTAATTACACGGAGTAAACACCACTGGGACTATAACTGGTCTCTAGATCTGAGTCAGTGTTCTGCTGCTGAGCTAAAGAAGAAAGTCTATTATGTGCATTCATAGTATAGCCAGCAAAGTCCCTGCTGCACATATTGCTGATTTCTCTACATGCTACATGGCACAGAGCCAAGGAATTGTAGTGCAAACAGGATTTTATAACCAGCATTATTTAAGGATGGGCAAACTGTGAAGCTCCAAAAGTTAATGATTGTAGTGCACTTTCAATTAATTTTTATTGTCAAGCTGTATTTCAGGGCACTAAAGAGCTCTTGTGATGACAAGCAGGAGTGTGTGGGAACAGGCGGGAATACAGTATGCATTGTTATTCTCTCTGATTTATAGATCAGAGAGTAACCTATCTGGCTGACAAGTTATCTTTTTCCTCTCATGTTAGATTAAATTCATCTCTGTGTTGAGCTTCCTCCAGAAAATGCATTTTAGCAGTATAAATATAGTGTCAGTCATCAAATTTACAAATGGTACACATAAGCCCCTGCACAGAAGTGAATATCACCTTTTTTCACTAAGGATATCTGTAGTACTTTTGTTGTTAAGACAATTTATCTTACAGTAGCCCAGTGCAGAACTCACTGAGTGGATTTAAAAGTACTAACTACATTTTAATGACTCAGAGAAGGGACTTCTGACAGGATGCTTTCTTTTGAAACACAAGTATACACTGAAGTCTACATGCCATAAGGTACAAAGTCTGGATCAAGGCAGGCTGTGCATGAGCAATTACAGTGACAAAGCCTAGCCTTGTATGATGAGCATCAAATTCACCACTTCAGCTCCCTCCCTGTCCCTCTGAAGCCACAGGCCAGAGCCGTGTGTCAGCTAAAGAGCAGCATTGGGTAGCAGCTGAGTTTTGCCTCCTTTTCCCCTTGCAGAGGACACAAGTTTGGGCCTCTACCCAGACATTGACAGATTTAGAGGGTCATGCTATGTTTGAAACTCTCTCAGATTTGACTGAGAATGGGACAACAGACTTGAAGCAGATTACAGGAAAACTGACAGAAAGAACAATTACATAAGTCTAATTTATCTAGGAAACGTAAGGAAAAAAATACCCACCAGAAAACCAATCCAAACCAAAACAGACACTTTGGAAAGTATAGGTAGAGCTGGGTCACAGACAGGTGTCCAGCTTTAGCTTGCAGCTGAGAGAGGTGGCTGCTCTGGCCGGCTCCTTCTCTGCTGCCCCAGGTTACTGCTTCAGCGCCTGTGCTGATACAGCTGTTTGTCTTGCTGCCCTTTAAGCCAGTCCTGTGAAATGATCCATTTCAAAGAAAAGACATGCATTTCAGGGAGAATGCATGGTGGGGTTTTTTTAAACCAAAGGTCCTTAAAAAAAGTCTTTGGAGCTCAGCTACACAAACAGTTGACTTGATGTTGTGGGACAGCAGGTGTAAGTCTCTCTGTGGGTTTGTGAGGAATGAGGGGGAGCTACACCAAAGGGCTCTCCTACCGTCCAAACTGTTGTATGTCTGTAACCTGAAGTGTTCCTCTTCTTCTCAAGTCCACCAAGACCATAAAGTGACCTCAGGCTTGCCTGTGTGGTGCATGCACCCAGCGGGTGGTCACTCTGTGGCTGGCTGCCATCCTCACCACAGGGTACTGTGGCATTTCCTTTGCACCCACCAGTTTTGGCAGACCTAGTCTACACTGGTCTTTGCCAGTTAAGCTAAATCATACCAATTTCAAAATTTAAATAATGTCAGTGCTATGCCCACACCATTTTAAATGTTAGCCAGGACTTAATACATTAGCACCAGGCTCATTTCCATGTGAAAGCTGGCATGTGACAAGCCAGAGGATGAACTTCTGGACACTGTTACCCTGCACTTAGGCCACAGACATTCACATAGGCTGTGGCAGAAGTTTCTGTCTCCAGCTCTCCCCTGGTGCCAGAGGTTCCTGCTGCTTCAGATCCAGGGAGTAAGCTGTGGGTTGACCACTTCCTGTCATTTGGCGGCAGCTTGTAATGTTGAAATACTAGGCCCCCTCTAACCTACCTCATTCAGCCTGAAAAACTGTGAGAAGCATTCAAGCACAGTTGAGCAGAGCAGACCTGAAGGGATGGTAGTCACAGGCTGGTGATAGACTTCTCCAGCATCACCTCAGCTTGGGAGAATGTGCATCTGTAGCCCAGTCCCCTGTGCAGACATTGTTAAATTATCTTTAGAGGGTTTATTGCAGAGACAAATGTTGCTTAGTACTAGCATGAAACCACACAGCTCCTTCTTTGGGCTGGCATTGTCCTCCAGGTAGTGTGGGCAGCTATTCAGATCCTCCATATGTCTGCGTAAAATGGGTACACACGACCTTGAGTGTGCTGAGTGGGAGGTAGCTCACCCATCTTTGAAACACAGGTAAGCTGCTTCGGTGCTGATTGCCAACCAAAACATCTTCATGGGGAAGCTTTCTGCTGAAACCAAAGTGAAACTTACCCTTAGCTTTCTTATTGCTACCTCTGGAGCCACCACATCCTTCTCTTGCCACGAGCACCTCTCAGTTTAGAAAGTGGCAACAAGTGACGGTGCTAAGCACTGAGAAGTGGGTCTCTCTGTTTGTGGGGGAAGGGATGAATTTTTGGAGGGGTTAAAATTTGCTCTTTGAAAGCAGTGAACACCGAAGGGTCCACCTGAGGAGAATGTTCCTGGCGTGCTGCAATTTTGTGTTGCTTCCCTACGTTTCTTGTGGAGACAAGCCCCAAGGAATCTAAAGACTTGGCTTATTTTCCTGATCCTGCAACAGATTCCTTGCCTTGCCCAGCCAAGGGCAAGTCATTTAGGACCACATTTTCGAGCAAAGGCTTTAATTTTAGCCCTGTAGCTTGAGATATCCAGAATCTTTCTTACGTGTGTATTAATCACTTACAGCTCTAGCAGAAGCTGCCTGTACATAGAAGTGCACTAAAAATTAAATGTTACTTCAAAAAACAGGGCCAGGTCTGTCTTATTCAGCGTGCTCCTATGTTCACTGGAGGTAGTAAGTAACACCTGTCCAGCTGGGGAGACATCAAGATAAATTAATTTTTATAAAGAATGTGGAATGATTAATTCTTTTTTTAAACATTATTTGCAAATGTAACAGAGAAAACCTCTTGGAGCACTGTTTCTCTTGTTTGGATGTTTTTATTGGATTCAAATAAGGATAAGTATTGCCTCCTTCATCAGCAGGCTTGCTGACCATAAAGAATTTTGTTTTGCTTTCAGGGATCAGGGCATGAGATTTTGGTTTCTCTCACTTGTTTATGGCACGAATTTGCTACACATAAATCACTGCAGGTCAGAACATTGCTGTTCCCTTAGCATAAGGTAAGAGAGCACAGAATCACTCTTTAATGTTGTGCAATTGGACAGGATTTGGCTTGTCCTGATTTTGTGTTTGGAGAAGTCAGGCTGCCCTTTGTGCTTGATGTTTTACCTCTTTTCTCTTGAAGGTCCAGCGGAGAAATCTGACTAGGTGCTTTTGCATCACTCACTCACTGCCTGATCTTTGTTTTGCTGAAATTAAAGTACAGCTTCCTAGTCTGTGGCTCACTGTGGGATTTCCCAGTGTTTCACCAGGCTGCAGTCTGATCTACTCTTCAAATACTGAAAAAAGTTTTTGTATTATCTTTACACGTGGTCCAAAGTGCATGTGGCTGTTAAGGGAGACCAGGGGAGAAATCTGACTCAGAAAATGACAGTTTCTGTTTTTTAGTCAGTTTAGTTTTGTGTGGCTCAGTTTGATGGTAGAGCTGAGCAGCAAGGGCAGGTGCAGAGAGGGAGTCAAGCCCCAGTCCTTCAGGTGGCCTTGTGTGGTAGTGTTTGCAGAAACTTAGGCAGTCTTACTGCCCTCTGTCTCTTCATCTCTCTTGCCACTATCTCTTGGGGGATGCGTGGGTGGGGTGGCAGTAAGTTAATGTTACTCAGTAGCCAGCAAGCAATGGGGATAAAGACCCATATTGTGCCTTTCTGATCCCAAGGCTATCCCCCTCCCCCCTTCCATTCTTTGGTTTACTCAGTAGAGCAACCCTGATTCACATAAGCTAACAATCTGTTTGAGAAGAAACAATTAGGCCCATAGAAGTTGTTGACATCTTATTTTCATTTTTTTCAATGGCATAATGGGTGCTCCAGTCCAGCTTGTCCTTTTGTGTTCTCCAGCCCAGGCATTCCTCCCAGATGCAAAGTCCCTGTGAGGTTGGGGACAGAACAGTGGCTCTCCCAAACATTTTGGACCAAGAGACTGCTAGTGACACTTAGCATTTCTCACAGAACATGACGTGGCTGCTGAGCAGGCTAGTAATTGAAAACACTGCTGAAACCAGGCAGGCTCCCCAGGCCAGCTGCAGGCCACTTCCCGTGCCTTCAGAGCACACAGTGCTGGCAATTGCTGGGACCAGCTGAGGGGCTGGGGAGGATGGAGTGTGGTTGCAGGAGGCTACAAGAACAGCTTGGGTGTCTTTTCCAGGAAGTTGGGTGCACACTCCCCGCTTCTTCTTTCTCTGTGGTCTTTTGGAGTTCAGCTTAAATCAGATCTGGAAAACAGCATCCTGCTGCAGAAGATCCAATGGTCCTAGAAACAGACTCCTACTATAAAAAATCTTACGGGAGCCAGATGCCCCGACCCTGACAGAGATTGATCAAGTGGCTGGTGGTATCACCTTTCACTTTGCTTTGGCAAGGGGGGAAGCACGGAATGATGGAAAGTTTTCAGGTGGTACTTTCAGAAGTGTTTAAGGGTTGTTGTTGTTGTGTTTTGTTTAAGTGCTGCAAACAGGAAAGAGTCATTCTACACCACACAGTGCAAGCACAGAGACAGAAAGGGATGGTAGTAAGGAGCAGTCACTCCTGAGGAGCAGTCCTTCCTGACTGCAGCACGCTGCAGATGTGTGCTTTGTTAGAGGCTGGATAAATTCATCGCCATGGAAAGGAAATCTATTAAACGTGTCTCCTGGAGGTATGGGAGGCTCTGTGGCAAGCCTTCCGGGACAGGGGGAATCTTTGGCCAGAGAGCCTCTTTGGAAAAAAGAGAGATGCTCGGGTGCACCACCAGCAGCCTTTGCAGAAGCGGTGCGCCAAGCCTTCCCGCGGGGTGTTTCTGCAGCGGCGGAGGTGTCCCGCCCGTCGGTAAGTGCGGGATTGTCCCTGGAAGCGGGCGCGGGGCAGGGATCCGCAGCCGGAGCCGGCCAGGCGCTCCCGGCAGGTGCTNTGGGCCCTGGGCGTGCCCGCTGTCCCGTCCTGCGCGGAGCATCCCTTTTAAAGACATCGCTGGGCACAAAGGCGGTCCCCGAGAGCAGGATCCTAGGCTGAAACGAAACTTTCTTGGAATAAGTAAATAGCAAGGGTTTATAGCCTGTTACGCGAGCAGAGCGTTTGCTCATCCTGCTGCAGTTTGCAGTGTGTGACCAGATACGGGTTGATACTTGTTGTCTTCCTTCCTCTTTATATTTCCAGCAAAAACTTAGTGAAAAGAATAACAGCATCAGAGAAACACAGAGAGGAAAAAAAAAAAAAACAAAAAAAAAAAAAAAAGAGAAAAAAAAAAAAAAAAAAAAAAGGATGAGGCGGGCCGGCCCAGCAGCCAGCCTCAGGAGATGGTGAGACAGAAGAGCTATTCATTCTGAGAGCCAGTTGCTCTTCGCCCTGCTAGATTATAAATTGGACACCTTATTAAGAGCTGATCCTCCAGCAGCCCCACCCAGGGCTGTGCTCATGCGCTTAACCAGTGGAACGTAATCCCATTTCACTAGTGGTGCCTATTACTGGATAAGCTCATGTGCAAGCGTGGCAGAGGATACAAGGAAAAAAGAAGCAGCACTCTGGCTGTTTTCTGAATTGTCAGTTTAAGAAAAGAAGATAAGAGTTTTGGGAGAGAATGAGGAGGAGGATGGTTTGCACTAAAATTTGGACACTTCCATGACGATGCCTTACCAAATTATTAAACCAACATAATTTTTGTTTTTATTTTTTTTGCTTGTTTTCTCAGTTGTAACACAAAAATGCTGTCTCTCTGGCACGACGTGCCAGCCCAAATGTTGCTGCTGGAATCAAGCACTAGAAGAGCCTGACAAGATAAAACCCCACCAAAGCAGAGGCTTGGCATGGGCCCCTTTGGTGATTCCAAGTTTCAATTCCGATGGTTTGCTTGGCCACTTACTTCTTGTCAGATGAAACCAAAAGTCTGAACAAATTTAGGCAGATTTCAAGTTGAATGGTTGTTGCAGTGAAAATTTAATGGAAACTTTTGTTTAACATTTCAGCGAAGTTTTATCAACTTTGGCAAGACTTCCAAGCTTTTCAACATTCACACACCTTTTAACCATTTGAAAAGTTGTCTGCCTTGCATTTGAAATGCACAAAGTTACTGCCAGTTGTTGTTAGAAAAAAGTGCCTGATATGGGTTTATTTTTGTGCTGGAGAAAACAGGATGACTTATTATGAACCTGTTTTAGTGTCTCTGAACGGTATCCCTGCTCATACATGCACATTTTTCCTCCCAGGCAAGACCAGCTGGAGGATTCATGGAATGCTAGATGCATCACAAAATCCTGCATTGTCAGGGCATTTATTCTGAATAGTGTATAGATACATGTGGGGTTGGTTCCCCTGTTGGGGCACCCCCACTTTACTTTCCTTGGCAGGGAATTTAAACATAGTTAGCTGCATTGCAACTGAGCAGTGGTCAGGAAATGAAAAAGTAACATGGAAGTGTGACCTTAAAACAACATCCCCTCCCTGTGCAGCAGTGAGTCACGGACATGGATTCCAGGTGTATTTCAGTGGTATCTCAACTTTTTGCCTTGTTTTGCATCTCATATAATTGAAAAGCAATCTTTGGATTTGTTCTAGGAGGAAATAAATTTCTGTCAGATCTAATTATTATTAGTGACTCATTTGTCATTTGGAAATGTTTGTAGGATTCTCTCCAGGTTCTGAGTTGCTGGCTGTTACTGGTGTGTTGCAAAGCAATGACTCCTCAGATGTTCCTGTATCCCTTTATCTATCTGCCTCCAATCATTTTATGAGCTCATGAGAATAAACACAAGACATCTTTGACATCCCTCTTTCTCATTTCCTCTCCTATACGATGCTTTTGCCAATAACTCCTTCCTGGTAAAACAAAACATCTGAATTCATGCTATGTGTGTCTGTCTGTATACGTGATTCCATGTGCTTTCCCTTCTCATCTCCCCAAAAGTTTGAGCCTGTTGACAAAAGAATACAGATCTGAAAGTGAAGTTCCTGTGAGTTTGAAAGAGAGGGGCAGATGTGTACATGAAAGAGCCTGTTTGTGCTGAAGCATCAACATGCTACCAGCCCAGCTCACCTTTTCATCAGACACCAGGGAACTCCCAGTGGAGGCCCCTGGAAGTCAGACTTGTTCCAATCTCTCAGTCATGGACTCCTTGTTCATGCTGATGGTTTTGGTACTGTTGGAACAGAGAAAGGAAGGCTGGGTTGAAAAACTGGAGTTTCTCTCTTGCATTTCCGAGATTTATGGGTGTCTCTTGCAGATTGTGTCCTAGGCAGCAGGGAATCTCTGGCCCTGGTGCACACACCCTCCAAAGTGGGCATTTATTTTATTACAGAGCAGTATTTCAATGTCAGGTTTCAACGGTGTCGTGTTTCAGAGGTGTGGATGCCCTTAAATAAATTTTTGCTAAAGTCATGAAGGCTTTGAAAATAAGAGCAAAGCCTTGAATTTAAGCTGGGACTCAGCAGAGCAAAGAGCAGAGCTTAAGCTTGTTTGGTGGTCTTGTGCTGCTGAGTAAATGGCCAGAAGCATTCTTGCATGGGTTGTTCTAAGTCCATTAGGTTGTAGAAATCGAGCATAAGGGCCAAGTCCAATCTTTTCAGTTATCTGATTGGAAATTGTGCTGAAGGAATGAGGATTTTGCAGCAACAGTTTTGGGGTTGTCAGGATGATGGAATTCAGATTAACACTAAATCTTCAGTTAGTCTTAATGCCAGCAATGGACATTATCAAAGTGTAAAAAACTTTCCCATATCATCGTCAGCCCAGGCTCTTGCAACAATTCACCTTCTGCCAACTTCATTCATTTGCTGATCTTAGTCAAGCCCTTGAAGAGTTGAGTAATGGTGTTATTTGCATGGGAGGTGAAGATAATGTAGAGATGGGTGTCATATGTGTACTGCTGACAAGTCAGTCTATGGTGCCACCGAATCTTCTCCAGAGGCTTTATATAGATATTGAACAGGCTGGGTGAGAGGAAAGACTCTTGAGTTATTCAGCAGGTGGAAAAGGTTTTGGAGGTTAAGGAAAGAGCAAGTGTTTATCATAAATCTCTTGAGTGTACAAGAGATTTATGTAAGGGATGTCTGAAGATGTACCAGCTCAGTTCCATAAGGCTGTGGATGGCATTTATTTTCAAACAGCTGAGCTGGTTGGAAATTTTACAGCCATTCCAGATGCTTGCTACCAATCCTCTGCTGATGGCATCTTTATCCCTTGCTGTGCTCTTAGGAAAGGTTGTTCAAGGTCTTCCTGTCTGTCAGGTGAAGCCTTTCAGATAGTTCTAAGTGCAGGAAAGGGGGGTGCTTGTTAAGCCAGCTGACATTCCTTATGTTTAAGAGAGAGCACTTTTACTAACACTGCTTTACCCTGAGTTTTAGAAAAGAGGGAGAGGAGAGAAGGCAGCTCAGTTCTTTCCCAGAGAACACAAACAGTTCCTGCATTGCCTCCTACAGGCCCGAAGACATGGTGGGACTGGATGCATATAATATAGTCTACTGGAATAGACTATATTACTCCAGTTTCATGTGCATGTGCATTTCTAAATTTTGTGCCAAGCATGTGTGTAAAATATGTGTGAAGTATTTATTTGTTACATGAGCAACTAAAATGGTGTATTTGGAACTGTGTCAGCCTCCTGTGTAAGCAAAAGCTTTAGGATGGGTAGTGGGGTAGAAGCCACACAGTGGGGTAGAAGCCTGGGTAACTAAGAGATCATTATTTTCAAGATTTACTAACAAAGCATTTACAAGAAACTGATATTAACTATTACGTTACTACTGCTGTGGTTAAAGCTGAACCAGTGAGTTATAACAAAATCTTCAAGAATATCCAGTTGGGGCAATGAAGAAAGCTCCTGTACTCAAGGGAACATTGATAAATGGGAGGAAGGAGGAAGAAAATGGGCAAGAGGTTTTTAAGAGATCCTGTAGTTTCTACAGGCTTTCCACATCCCAAAATATAGAAAACTGTCAAAGAATCCTTGGTGCATGCACAGATGAAACAGAGCAAGCTATAATACTGTGTGTGGCCTAATGGCAAATGTGGGTGTGTGCTGATAGTGCTTTAACACAGAGAGACCTGTTAGTACTCACCACTATGATTTTCAGCTAGTGAAATGTGCTCTCCTTTATCCAATGGTAACCTCTGAGGACTGGTGAGACTCAGAAGTCTTCCCAGCATCCATGAAAAAACCCGCAGCCTTTCTGAAATGTGGAAATGGGGACACAGTTTCTAAATTCCTCCTTTCTTGAGGAAAAAACCTCTACTTTTCATGTACAACTGCTCATTTACTGTATGACACAAACCTGTAAAAATGGACCGCCCCTAATGCCTGAGCCTGACTCTAAATGAGATCCCTAATTTACTGGTCATCCTGTTTCTGAACTGGGCCAGATTGGAGCATCCTACCTTAACAACAGCCTGAAACTCTAGCGGAATTTGGACTCTGATCCAAACTCAAGGCACAGGCTCTTCTCTGAATAAAAATAACTAGATCACAAGCTATTCTGGGGTGGTGACTTTTAGACAAGAAATGTAGGGCTTACATAGGTTTTTACTCCCCTCAAATACATCTGGATGCTGCCCTCCTTCCAGCCGATATTCCCAAAGTGCTTTCATTAGCTCAGAGCCAAATAACTCTAACTGGAAGTTGGAAACTGTAGAACAACTGACATTATTAATGGTAAACACTGCTGGTTTTCTTGGTTGGGTTTTTTCCTTGCAGAATATTCTGCTACTCTGGTTGCTGCTGATGCTGATATAATTTCTGTCATGGCCTGTGATGAATAGCATGTACAATGCTGGGTTGAGATAAGAGCCAACTGTGTTGGAAAGCCTTCTCTAAATATGAATCCCTGTGGTTCTGACTTTCTCGAGAGAGGTGGCTAAATTCAAGTGCTTGGTACCATTTACATGGCTGCCAAAGCTGCTGATCACCATCGCCTTCTCCCCTCCCATAGCACCTGATGGCAAATCTTCTGGGTTTTTTCTTGTTTTCTTGGCTATTTCTAGTATAGTGATATGAATAGCTTCCATTCATGAAGAATGTGGTGGGATAGAGATGGTTATAAGGGATAGGAAGCGGTACACTGGGACTAAGTAGCAAGCACTAAAATATGTATTACATCAGTGGGAGCTGGCTGTGTGTGGTACCCCACTGAGAGCATTCCCACTGTGCTCAGCAGGTGGATGATGGGAGGGTTTTGTTGCTGTGTTTTAAGGTAAGAGCACTTTTCTGCTTGGGAGCTGCAAGCAGTCTGTGCACGTCAGTTACTGGAAAGCTCTGGACTGTGTAAATTATTATCCTCTTGGATTGAGGAGCAAACTAGTTTGCTTAAGATGTCACAGGAAGCTTTCAGCTTTGTCAATAAACTACATCTTCTGACTTGTAAATCTGGGCTATAATTGAAGGAGTTTTCTTCCTCTTGACATAGCTGGCCTACCTTCTCTTTGATATTCTCCCAACTTCCCCTAATCACTGGGTGACATCTGATCTCTGTGACTTTTGTACGGGATCCAAGATCTATTGTACTTGATCCAAGATCTCACCTTTCATTTCTGGCTTGTCTAATTTTGTTTCAGGCCCTGGCAAATCCGAGAGGCTCATCCCAAGTCCAGCTGCTGAGCCCTTGGAAAGCAGGCATGCATCTTGGCAGTGTATCTCGCCACGGCATGGATATTTTCCTGGATCAGCCACAGGAATGGTCACAGTGTCCTCCACTAAACTCTAGTGTGGAGGATGGCTATTGCCACCCACACGCTTCCTGCAATTTCTGCTTAAACACAGTGATCTTTACTTGCTGCCTGTGGTTGGTATGTAAAGCTGCTTTGTGTAGGTTTGAAGCTGCTGCCCCCTCCAAACTGGCTTTTATTTTAGTGTTCAGTTCAGTGATTTCAACAGAGAACTTATTAGCCAGTATCTAAGATTTTATTTAAGGTCAAGCTAACATATAGCATTGCTTTCATCAACATAATTTTTTGTCTTTTGTCTCTAATCTCACTAATTATTTTAGGGCTGTTGTCTTCCCCCCCCCCCCTTTAAGGATTTGCAGTCACTCTTCTGGGCTATGGATATCATGGGCCAAATCCTGCCCTAATTTACACCTGTGAGACCAATGGGACTGCATACATGCACATGAGAATACAGTTAACAGGATGCTGAAGTTGTTTGCCTGTTTTGAAAAGTTGTGTAGAGGATGAATGATGAGAAATGTCACTTAGGATTATATAATTCCTAAACCTGTAAATACTGGTGTATAGATAGCTGCTCTCCTAGCTGCCTACTTTTATTGGTTGTAGAATATATGTATGTTTTCAAAAAACTTAGATCTACTTGCTGTAGAACCCCCTACTGGAGTTACAATAATTTAATATCAGCTTCTTACACTGTACATCAGTTTTATCGTCCTGTCTAGTCCTAAAGGCTTATCTACACCAGGGGATTTCACAGACTCAGAACTGTATTCAAATAATGTTTAATATTTATACAGAGGGTGAAGATTGATATTTAGGTTTGGTTTTATAGAGGATTTTTACTGTTCAGCATTTGATTTGGCAGATTTTAAAATCTTCAGTTTTCTTACTTTCAGCTTTTTTTTTTTTTAAATAACTGGAAGCTTTAGTTTGAGTTTTGCAGCTTACCTAATGCAATACAAGGAGACAAAATTACAATTAAAGTAGCTTTGAAATAGGAATAAAAAAGCAGCTATACTGCATTTAAGCATGCTGTAAAATGTTTCAATGCACTCTATCAGGAACTCCTTGTTTTCCTGATTTGTTTCTTAAGGAAAATCCTGACCAAGTCAGCTGGATTTTGTGATGTGTTTTGATTCCAGCAGAACAGATACCAGCAGAGCTTTCTTTTCCTGGTGGACTGAGAAGAGCAGGACCAGCAGAGCTGCCTATGCAGAGGGTGTTATTTCAGAAGAAGAGCATTCCCTTACTCACAAAGAGGAGTGATCCAATATGCCTTCCGTCCGGGGGCAGGAGTGGGAAGGAGGGAGGAGAGAGGGAAAAAGGATGCTTCCTTCCCAGAGCTCAGGGCTGCTGGCCAAGAATGTATGTCTAAATCCAAGCCCAGTGAGTGCTGTGCCAGATCCAGAGAGTTTGGAGTCCCTTTGTCCAGAAGCTTGCAATCAGTGAGGGAGTTGCCAAATGGGATATGTGGCATCCATGTAATATATCTGATGCATGAAAACTGGTTCCTACTGAGCTTACTGTATGGCCTGGGGCAAAAGTACTTCTGATTCCCTACATGATGCAGGGATCACCAGGCCGCTGCTGTTCTCTGGAAACGCGGCTCCAATGGCAGCTCAGGACAGCTCCCGCCTCGGGTCAGGCTGAGGCAGGTGGTGTGCGCAGGGAGAGGAAAGGTGGTGCTGCGTTTGACCCTGCTCTCCCTCTCTGGGAAGGGAGGACCTGGTGCCTTTTGCATTTCTCCCCAGGCTGAACCATTAAGTCTGATGACAGAAATGAACCTTCCCCCCTGGACTTGGGCCAAAAGGCTTTTTTTTCGTTCCCTTCCCCTCCTGCCTCTTTCATAACCGTCATTTCCCCGTATCTCTGGAACATATCACGTACTACTGTCATGTGCTGTAGGTGCGCACCCCGGTTTGTCTCCAGCTATGTCCTGCCTCCCATCTGTTCGATAAGAGCCTCTCCTTGTCTGGCTGATGCCTTTTTGCCGCAGATGACAGGGTGGACCGAAGCCATTGCTGCTGCCCCAAGGGAGAGCCTCCACACTGAGGAGAGAGGGAAATCTGCTCTGGAAACACCACCTACCTGTCAGCAGGGCTGCAGCAATTCCTGTGGGATGAAAGTGCCTGTGTCTCACTGCAAAGTTCAGCCAGTTGTGCTTGTGCAAACCACTGGAGGGTTTCTGAGGTTGAGCAGGTGTCAGCGAGGACACAGCCTGGGTTGCAGAACTCCTGTGACAGGCTGTGCTGGACAGAGAGGGACCTCACCTTAGTAACAATTGTTTTTGTGTTCCATATGGTTGCCAGTGGAGGACAGTAGGCAGGGGGAACCCAAGCCAGTGGTACCCAGTTTGGGTTTCCCATTTTTATCCTAATGGGTTCACATCAAATACCAAGGTTGCTGAGGGCTGCCCATGGAGCAACTCTGATACAGGACATGCCATTGTAGAGCCCTGTGCAAGGGGCATTGGTTCAGCCAGTGCCCAGGCAGAGGTGCAGCAGAAGTAATGTGGTCTGATGCAGTGTGGTTCTCTTGGGCTTGAATTCCCACTAATGCAGTTCTGAAAGGACCCACCAGGATGTGTGGCAATAGGTTTATAGCCCAAGTCCATGCCTAGATCCAGGCCATTGCTAGAGAGACTAAAGGAGATGTGATCCCTCCATCCCTCATCGTCCTAACATCAGTCACGATCCCAGCACGTTTCAAGAAGCTTTCTGGGGCTTATCAAAGCCATGCTCCTGCACTGTCAGCGAGAGCTCTGGAACAGAAAACAAGAGCTAAAGCTAAAGCTTTTTCCTGAGCAGCTGTGCTGTCTCCTGGGCTGCAGCTCAGCTGCCCTGGCTCCACAGGCAGCAGGCCTGCTTGTCCCCGAAGCGTGTGCCAGGAGGTGGGTTTCAGCTGTGAAACAGAGCATGGTCTATGCTGTCCTTCCTGGGTCAGGGTCCAGACAGCATGCCCTTTCCCTTCATCTCACCAGCACAGGAGATAACCTTTCCCCTGCACCTCACCAGCGTGTTCATCTTTGTTCACATCAGGGCTGCTTTTTCCCTGAGCACAGTGAACAATCCCCTGCTTTTCTGTCCCGTGCTGGCCCGGAGCAGAGCTTTCTGTGTGAGCCTCCCAGGCAGTGTGACTTGTTTCTAGCATGCTGCAGGCAAGCCTCTATTCAGACGAATGTCCCTGTTAAATATGTATGAATTTGATTGACTATGACTTCCTAGTTGTCCAGGTTTTATTCCTTTTTATTAATTTGTGGATGCCTCCTGCTAAACAGGGAGTTGCAACCATGTCTCAGTGAGCTTCGACTCATTTGAGGGGCTGCCCTTAATCTGTCTATCTTTAAAGCTTCTTCCCCTCCTCCTCCACTCCATCCCCCTCTGGCTCATTTCCCCCCCTCCTCTCTCTCTGCAGCTGCTGGACAGCTTTGTGACCACCACTTTGGATGGCTGTTTGCCACTCTCCCATGATTGCTGCCATGTGCTGTTTCCCTTATGCCTGTTGTGCAGTCAAAGAGGAATTCTCCTCCGCAGAGAGAGAAGCAGGCGCAGTTGTCTCTGGGCTGAAGTGGGAGCTCGTGCTTAGCTCTTACTCCATGAAAAGCCTGGCAATATTTTTTTTATGGCGACCATGTAGACTTGGCAAGCAGCAGCAGCTTTCTCAGCCCAGCTGTTGGCTGCCTCTCTGCTGCAGGTTTTTGCAAGCAAAACGTGCTCGCACCTTGGCCATGGCCACGTGGAGCCTGGCGGCTTCCCAAGAGCCACCAATGCCACAATTGCTGCGGGAGGACAGTTGGTAGAGCAGCGGGAGATGCTTCGGGGTGGACAGGATTTTGTCCTGCTGGTTCCAGTCAAGAGATGGGATGAGTGGCAAGGGGCAGCCTTGCAGCTGAGGGGGGCTTGTTGATGCTGCAACAAGCGGTGAAGCTGGAACAGGAAGCTGGTGCTTTACAAACAGATTTATTGTGAGTAGAGCAAAAGCCCCAGGGACAGCGATGCCTGTGTGTGGGCAGGTTTGACTTGTATAACCTGCCTTTGCTGGGACTTTGGATGGGATTTTCAGTGGCACAAAAGGAAGTTCGGTGCCTGAATCCTGCTGTGATTTTGCTTTTTAAGCTTAATGTTGCTGTTTCCCTTCCTCCTCTGCACTCAGGGAACCCTCCCAGTTCCATGCTTGCAGTGATGTGAAGAAAGGGCAGATTTTGGCAGAGAGACCTCCAAGTGCACGTGCTGGCACACAGGCTAGAATGCCACCTGCTGAAGTGGTGCCTGGTCAGAAACAACACCAAAGCTCAGATGAAATCAAGGACTTGGAGATTTTGCATCCTGCCCCTGCTGTATGTGTCCTATCAGTGTGTTTTGAGGAAGCTGGTGAGCCAGCCAATGCCGTGGACATAGGAAAGAGGCCATCTCCAGTGCCCTCTTATGTTTCCTGAAGATTTGTACTGGGTGGCAGTCCCCCCACAGGGATGTGTACAGACCACCTGGATGGTCAGGTGATGTCAAATGTCCTTGTCCCACCTAATTCAGGAGGGCATGAACTGAAAAAGGAAGTGTTTTCCCCTCGTGTGTTTTCCTGGGAGCAGCAGTGGCACTAGCTCTGCAGAGGGCTTGCTGTGCCCTCTGAGCTGCTCCAGCCTTTGACAGGAGTGTTGATTTCCTGTTGACTCCCAGCCAGAGCCACGTCTGAAATGGTGGTGTAGGTCAGGCTGAGATTGGCCCAAGGAGCCCAGGGAGAGTGGAGGCCCCTTTGTCACCCACCTGGTCATGGGGCAGCCTCCTTGGCCACTGTGGGTGGAGGTCAGCTCCTCTGCTGTCCACAGAAGGCTCCTGCTGTGGGATCTGTCCACTGGGTAATGCTCCTCCTGGGAAAAAGCCCTGTGACACCCACTCTTGTTCTTCCATGAGCTAGGAGAGGACTGTGTTGCTGAGGCAAGAGCCAGTAAGAAAGTGGCTACTTCTCCTTCCCCTTTTTTTTTTATGGATTTATTTTTTTACTTCGCTCTATTTATTTTCACTTTGTTCTTTTTTTTATTTACTTGGCTCAGCTCCATAATTTTTACTTCTCTCCCCTGTGTGCTCTTCAGACTGACAATCCCTTTCACCCTGCTCTCTGCACCTCCCTCCCTGCTTGATGGGAAGGTTGTTCCTCGGGTGCTGGAGTTCATTCCTGCGTGTAGAACACTGCAATCCCCAAGAAGCTGTGGGAGGGCCATCCCGCTGCCCCAGCTGGGTGAGTGCCTGTGCCAGGCTGCTCTTACCATGTGTGACTCAGGTGTCCCTCACTCCTGCTCCCACACACTCCCTGACCTTTTCCTGCCAGTTCTGAGATGGGGCCACAGGCCACCTCTCACACAGCCTGTCCCTCTTTAAAGATACGATAGAATTCCTTTATCTCCCAATGCCAGGCAAGCCTGGGATGCTCAGAGGTGCAGATAACATTGCTGCTGTGTGTACCAGGGGCCGGGCAAGCGAGCAGGAAGCCTATCTTCTCCCTAAGCACTCAGCAGGACAGCCTGCTCATATCCCTGCCCTTGCTTTTATTTCTGGGGGATCCAGTTTCTCTTTCCAACCTGTTAGCAAATTGCAGTGCAGCCCTTCTGGGTCCTGGTGACCAGCTGGCTGTGCAAAGTCCTTGAGGAAGGGGCAGCAGTCGAAGCCAGCTGGCAGGGGTGGCTGGCTACAGCTCCACAAGGAGCTGCAGGACTCTGGAGCAGGGGTGGTCTGGGAGGATGGGTGGGTTCAGGCTGTGGTGTAAAAGCTGGTGGAGAAGCCAGGAGGTGCATGAAAAAGCAGTTCATGGCCTGGCAAAGGAGATAAGGAGAAACTTGATCCCTTCCTAAACAACCAGGGTTCTTGTTCCTTCAGGTCTGCCCCTCCAGGGGCATAGTGCAAATGTAAATGTCCAGGTATTTATGTGCTCTGGCATAAATTCAAAACTACTTTTGGTACAATCACAGAAGAAAGAGCAAAACTGTAGTCACCATTAGCACAGAATACCTGTGATGCTCCCATCTAATACCACAGTGCATTTTCCTGTGATATTTTACAGTGAGAACATAGAGCTTGGCATCTTTCAATTTTATGATTGAAAGATGTTTACGACAACAAAAATATGTGGGAATTCAGTATTTTCCACATCACTGGATTAAAAGCCCATCTCTCAATTTATTTACTGCTCCACCTAAGGCTTTTACTGCACCTGTCTTCACAAGCATCGGAGCATTCGTGTTTCGTCTGTCTTTTTGTGGCCAGATGAAGTCATCCTGGAGCATGGGTGCGGTGTTGAAAGACACACACAGTGAATTTACATCTCTTGGATAAAGGGAGAAACCGAAGAAAGATTTCCCCTGTGAGCTGGCTTTTATCGTCAGTGTGAACATCTTAGTCAGCACAAGCTCAGACTTCTAAAATTGTGCAGCCGTGTGCTGTGAGAGCTACAGCCTCTGCAGCTTCCTGCTTCCCTGGATCAGCCAAGGATAAAGGCTCCAGGATCTGGTGCTCCTCTGGCAGGAATGGCTGAGCCCAGGTCAGGTGAGTGGCAAGCTCTGAAACTTTGTGTGTGACCCTGCTCCTCTGGAATGTGGGAAAACACCCTCCCATTTGATTTTGACAAATCACCTCAAGCCAGATCCTGTAGCATGTTGAGCATCAGTGGATATTGACTAGAGAACAGAACTAGCTGGGAGAATCCTAGTGTTTTGTGAAATCATTTCCATGACACAGATGTGATACCAGAGTGGGATGCTGCATGTTTAACTGCTCAAGTCTCCAGGAAGCAAGAATGTGCAGATACTCTGACTCACTAGAAGAAAAATTACTTGTAGTGACTCAAACACTTGGATGCTGTGGTTTCCTAATTAATCACTGTGCTCCACCATGGGTCCAAAATCCTCCTTTCAGGACCAGAGAATGTTTGTGGCCTTGAGGATTCCTACTCTGGTGCAGCTGTCTAGGTGGACAGATTAACCTCTTGCTGCCCGTCTGCAGTACGGTCTGCAGACCTAATAAATTTCTGGGCTGTGGGCACAAATGACCTGGTAGGCACTGAAAGCTTGATGATAGTAGTTTTGCCTAAAAGAGGGACTTAGCGGGGAACACTTTGTTGGGGTGACCCTGTGACTTGAGGAATCCCCAGGAAGGTCTACTGCAGGTTTGGCAGCAATCTCACGGTCAAGGGGCTGCAGACTCAGACTTTTCTGGGAGGAGACAGATCCAGTGGTGTGTTAGAGCTGGGAAACCCTGGGGAACCCTGCAACCCTGCCCTTCTTTTGCAAGAGAACAGTACGAGGTGCCTCCCTTTGCCTTGACGTGCCTGGTCGGCCGGGAAGCTGTTCCCATTGGGCAAAAGGTGAAATTTATGTCTTTCATAACTTTGTGTTTGGATTTTGTGCTGTGCTTATTTTGCACAACGTGGTACAGAACACGAGTATTATGCATTGAGATAGCTCATCTCCTCTGCCCTATGCCCAAAGTGCATGTTGCTGTCACCACAGGAAAATAGTGTGACCACGGATGGAAGCAAAGAATGTTTCTTTTCAAAGTTTGTGCTAATTTTGCACTTAATTGGTATGTTACAAACCTAGCAAATCATAAATAAAACCTGAGTTTTCCTTTTTCTAAAACTAGGTCTTAAAATATAACTTGCCTTAGATTAGAGTTGAAAAGGCAAGCTTTTGAAAGAGACGAAGCATGCCCTCATGTGGCAATATTTTTTCCTTATAATACCTGTTTGTTTTGGTTTAATCCCCAAAAAAATCTATTACAACGAGTTATGTCATGACGTCAGAACTGGCATACAGCAGGGGTGTTGTGATACAAAGCTGGCATATACACAAAATGTTCAGAAATAATTATATGGGCTCTAACTCTCTTGTTACTTGAGTCCCTGCATGAGTGCTTTTATTCTAAAATAAGGCTAGCTCCACACAGGAGTTCACAAATAAACAAAGGTGTGAAATAAAACTTGTCCTGTCCTCTGCTCTGTGGGAAAGTTGCTTTCTACAACTGAGAGTAAAGTTTAAAATTGTTACAAAGTGGACAACTTCATTTGAAACCAGAATAATTGATTTTGAAGTCAATTTTAATCTAAACCAAAATAAACTGAAAATTAAATACACATTCACAGAGCTGGCCTGAATAACTCACTGTAAAAATCATGGTATTTGTTGAGCTGGTAGAACTTCCTCATGTCTAAACAAGGCTTGCAACTGTGTAGATAAACTTTCGGAAGCCTGGTTCTGCTGTGAGTTTTACATTTTTGACACATAAAGATTGGATTTTAAAACCTCAGCGGACATTTCCCAGCTAGATAAATAGGGAAGTTCTACTCTTTCCTGACACAGCATTGTCTGCTTTTACTGTAGATCAATTTCCTGTTTTTTCTTTCCTGAACTTAATGTAATTCATAGAAGTTACTGGGTCCCAACAGCTTATTGGGACTTTTTATAATATTCTGTTTCTGTGATTACAGATGGATTGGTATCTTTCATCCAGAGCACCATAAAGAATAAAGAAAAAATGTATGGTGATCATGGGAAGTCTGATTGGGAAGTGTGTGATGGAGGCCGTCAAGTTTTAAACTTCAAGGAAGCCTTTGAAATCCCAGGGTTTCCAGTGTGCTGCCTGGTCACTGTTTTCATCAGCTGGCCCTTCACCAGATTCCTGGGAAGATGTCACCTAGCAATCACATGCACCACAGGTTCCCTGAGGTTCATGCTCCTCCTTGCAGAGCCTTGCAAAGCTTGCAGGATGGTTGGGGCTGGCTGAAGAGCAGTAGGAGTTGCTTTCTCCTCATCTTCCTCTCCGGGCTACATTCCCTGCTAATATAGGCAGCTCCCTCCTGTACTGAGGGTAGTTTCCATGGAGTCAGGAAATATGAGAAGCAGAGAAGTGGGAAACTCTGGACCCACTAGGCAAGCCTTGACTCTCCTTGGGGGCCTGAATGTGTGTGAAAGCTGTGGGTGGTCTGAATTTTGGGTGCTTGAGCAGGAGGCTTTGGATATTGGTGTGGATATCCAAGTTGCTTTGAGAATACTTCAGGCTGAATGAGAAGTGAATTCCCTAAATCTCTCCCCTAAGGGTCTCATTGGCTTTCAGCAAAATCGTCCTTCAGAGGCAACTCAACAATCTTCATTCATGGAGTTCTCGGTGATGCTCTGCTATCGAGATCCCTTTGAAAAGGTTTTTGTGCTGTAATCTGCTGGCTGGTTACTTAACTGGTGCAGCTTACAGACCTCCGCTGGTTGTTGCACGTCTTTCAATTTTTAAGGGTTTATTTCAGCTCCTTTGTGAAGCGTAAGGAAATGGATGATTAGCAAAATTCTTCCCAGTATTTTAGAAGCATTAGTAAATGTTGAATAAAGGGCAATCGCACTGTTGTTTTCATGGGAACTGTGAAATAAAGACTGCTAGATTAGGTACAATCCTGATCTTAAAGTCACAATTCTTACACAATGTTTTTTGCACTCTGGTGCGAAAACTTGTATGCACCAGAGAATGTGTGCTAGCAATGAGCCAAGTAATTCAGCACTGCAGGAATCCCACCAACTTCATCTCCAAGCTGGTAATGAACATGGGCCTGGACACGTCCAACTGATGTGTTTGCCTGCAGAAATTATCTATGTACAGTCAATGACAGCAGTGTCCTTCAGATGTTGCGTTTGATGCGATGAGCATACGTGACACTTCTGCTTTGCTTCCTCTTCTTGCTGTGCCCTGGACTTAGCTGTGCTCTGCTTTCTGTAATCTAGCCAGAGACACCCTGTTCCTGGGAAAAGGCACCCTGTGCCTGGAAAAAGGCGAGCTGGGCAGATGAGTTGGAGAACTTGTGTCAGCCTCCAGCAGCTAGCTGATCCCCTGTGCCTTGCTGCTCTTGTGCACGGCTTCAGCGCCTGAGCCAGTGTGTTTCCAGCTGGCAGTTGTGTGCCTGAGCAGGGCTGAACAGCAACTGCTTGGAGGACCAGAGTTGTGTGGTTGGAGCAGAGGTGCTTGCTGACGTAGCTGACTAGATGAACTGGTTGACTGGTTAAATACTGGTGGCAAAAGAACTTGCAAAGCTGCTTTGCAGAAGTGGGTGGGTCTCAGCCACATCCTCACTGGCTTTGGTATTTGTCCTCAAGCCTGATTTCCATTTTCTGTACACCCTTTGCTTTCTGCTCTCCTTCTTTTTTGGCAGGAGATGTTGGCCAGTAGGTTGTGGCAGCCTGTCAGAAGTGACTGGAGACCTTTGTTGGATGAACAAAGACTATCCACTCTCTGTCCAGCCTGAAAATGACACAGAAGGCATGGGGCACCCAGTCACAGTCCTGTTGCTCATCTTTCAAACTGCAGGAGGTGAATGGCAATGTCACCCCAGGACACACCACCCTGGAGGCATTGCCATGAGAGTCATGGCAACATCTCAGCAGGTGGTTTTCAGGTGGAGAGCACTTAAGGCCATGGATGTGAATGCTCTCTCTTTTCCCAGGCCCTTCAGCGATTTATAATGCTTTTTGTTCAGGTGCATCTGAAACAGGTATTACAAGGTACACGGCTCCTGCCACTCCCTCCTGCAAGGCTGAGGTGCAGGGCAGGTAGTCCCCTCCTCCCTGAGGGGCTTCACCCATGTGTGCTTCCTGCACTGTGGGGCTCCAGGCTGTTTGCAGAGATGGCACATTGACCATTTTTGATGGCACATTGACCATTTTCACTTCTTGCTGTACACCAGTGACCCCTGGCTGCTCTCCCACTGATGTAGCTCACCATGCCAGTGGGATGTCGAGGTGGCAGGGGGACAGCAGCTGCTGGGGATGTGGGGGGGAACAGCTGGCTGCTGCCTCAGCCCTGCTGCCTGGGGAGATGCTGGCTGGAGAGGTGGGGGGTGGGAGAGGAGAGATGCCTCCAAGAAGGAGCTGGGCCACCACGCTCAACTTCCTCCAAGCCCATCTGCCCCTGCTCGTCTGCAAGGCTTTGATGCACGTAGACAAGCACCAGGGAAGTTTAATCCAGCTGGTTTGGGTGCTGTTAGGCAGGGAATTGCCACCCCAACCTTTAATCACCTGAGCAAGTGCTAGGTGAGCCTGAAAGCTTGGTCTGAAAATGATGGCATTGCAGAGAAAGGCAGGGGTTTTGTCCAGCATTGATCTTGGCTAGCAGCTCCCTTGTGAGGAATGGGCTGTGCTGCATGTGGTCCTTCAGTCTGCTCAGGCCACTTCTGAGGTGCTGGTCTTGGAGGGGCTCCATCCCTGGCTTGCAGGAAGAGGAGCACTTGTCTGGGCCAGGGGAAATCCCGAGGGCCCTGAAGCACGTGGTCAGGTCTGCTCATCTTCCACAATGTCCTACAACAGCAGGAATATTGTACAAGGAGGTGACTTAGGTAGTACTGTGGGTTTTCACAGCACATGGCACACCCTCAACTGAAAATTTGCATAAATACCTTTCCAAGTAACGAGTATTTTCTAAATAGAACCAAAATCACATGAGAGGCAGGGAGGGGCATTTACAGGAAAGGCAGGTTTGCTACATTTGGATCTCATGCAAAAAATGGGATTAGTACTGTCCACAAAAGTTAGAGCGTGAATTTGTAAGGGTCTGGTTGAGGAAGTTCCTTAGCACAGATGGAATGACCTTGATGCTTTTGACCTGACAAAGCCAGTTAATGCCAAGAAGCAGTTTTTGTGTCCATGGCAGGGAGAAGAGACCATTGGTCCCAATGACATCTCTTCAGGACACCTCCATGTGAGCCCAAGGGACCAGAGAGATCCCCACATGGTATAGTGATGATTGCTGTTGAAGACTGCAACCCCAAAACCCAGGAGCCACCCTCTTTTTGAGAAAGAGTTTGAGAAATGGAGAGGAGGCAGGGGAGAAATGAGTTTGTTTAGAATTATCCACTTAAGGTCTTCTTCTCTAGTTGCTCTCCGAGCATTTTCCAGAGGACACTGCTATTCTTACCCTGCCTTATCCCATGGGGAAAAGCACAGCAGTAAGGTGGCTGAGCTGTGGTCAGTGCAAAGCCTAGAGAAGGACCTCGCTCTGTGGGATTTCAGCTAGGTGGTTGCTTCCAGTTAAGTTATAAGTGATATAAAAATATCTGTTCTGCTTTCTTTATTTAGAAATCACCATTTCCAGCAAGAAGCGGTAGAGGGAGAGTCGGTAATCCCTGCTGCTTCCACTTCTTTTCCTTACTAGTCTGCCTGTCAATTCCCTTTTACCATTTTACATGTGGTCACTTGATACCAGCAGCTGTTTTGGGACATCTCTGTCTGTCACATCCCTCTTTTTATTTCAGTGTCCAAAAGTTTGAGTGCACCACAAAAAAAAAACCAAAAAAAAAACCCAAACAAAACAAAACAAAACAAAAAACTCCACATTAACAAAATGTGAGTTTCCTCCCAGGTTCAGTTCTAAAGACGTCACTTTAATGATGTCTAAACTACACAGCACTTGATGAGCAAAACATTACTATCTTCTAGCCATATTTGTTTTCCCTGTCTCCCAGAGCATTATAGTCACCCAGGGAGAACTGCGTGTTCTACTTCGCTGCTGTAAAGCTATTATGGGTATGAAAAGTTCCCATTAATCTGCTCCACACATGGATGTTTCTGGATAAAGTTCAGTAGCCAGATCCCTCTTTCTTTGTGTGCATCAAACGAAGCAGAAAAATGCCTCCAATTTAAAGACACCAAATGAATAACCAAATAGATGAGATTAATTTTTGTTTAATCCACGTGGGCAGCGAACCCAATGGCCAATGTTTGTGTGTGGACTTCTCCCGGGAGTTCATTACCAGCCGAGTCTGTAATAAGTTAATGCAGAGATTCCATGGAAATAGGGGGTTAATTATATGCAGAGGATGTTGGCCAATGTACAGCTTTGAACAACAAAAATAGCCCAAGTCTTCTGTTTTGGATGTGGAATCAATTAACGAGGTCTATGACATGTACCAGAATTTAAGATAGTTGTACTATAAGGATACTTATTTTCTTCTTCTTGTTTTCTTTTTTTTTTTAAATACAAAGCTAAAGAAAATAAGTGGGTAATGGAAGGCAAGGGAGAGAAAGACATGAGACTGGTAATAAAACACTGGACTTTGGCCTGGGGCCAAGGCAGGCTTTTCAATGGGTCTGAAGTTTGGACGGCAGCACAGTTTGAACCAGTTTTCACTAACTGTCCAAAAGGTTGTACCGTAATAGACAGAGAGAAGAGGTTGATTTTAGTTTACCAACTCCCTTCTCTCTGCTGGCAGGAGTGTTATGCTGCTAGGATGCCGTAGTCATTACACTGACAGATATCAGCATGTGGAGCGGCGTGCTGCAGATTCAACTCCGAAGCTGAAACAAAAAATTCTCCTTGATGTCGGTTGGCACAAACCTAATTTTTTTCCCTTCTTTCCATATCTGGTTTTAATATAAAATGTGTCTTTCCGCGCTTTTTTTCCCCCTTGCCACATCTTTAGAAATGGCTTCTTAAAAAAAAAAAAAAAGTGTACAGAGTGTCACTGCCCTTCCCCTGTATTCCTAGGTTTTAGAATTAATTGTATGTATGTGTGGTAGTTCAGTAGTGCAGCTTGGGAGCTGAATAGAGCGCAGCATATACCTTTGTAAAGGGATGTTTCACAAAAAAATCAGAGGAAGACCAGATTGCTTTTACTTCAGAGCAGTGAAACACATTTTTTGCTATTACAAGTTTTTAAGGAGCCACTTAAACAGGTAGAATACAAATTTGAAAGAAAAAGATCTGACCCTTTTTCACCCCATTTCACTTTAGGACAAGCTCTGAGCATGTTCCAGGCATTTCTAAAGTCCCTCACTGTTTTTTTTTTTTCTCACCCCCTTCTTCCAACTTGGTCCCTAAACACATTAATTTGTTCCTAGAAATTATCTATTTGTTTGTTGTGTTTTGGGTTTTTTGTTTTGTTTTGTTTGTTTTGCACACAGAAATCCACAGACCAAAGCAAACACTGCCACAGAAAAATGTTGTAATTCAACTCAGTTTTGACGGAAGTGCCCCTGATAACTTCTCAGCTCCAAAGAGAAGCAGTGGAGGCTGGGGCAACCGAGTCTCCATGGAAATCGCAGAGGGTAAGGTTTGTTTAATTAATTAGTGGTAATCCTGAATAACTCTGTGGGCTTTAATTTGTGGGGTTTCCACCAGGTTCTATGTTCAGCTCCTCACAGAGTGCCTGGATCCCTGGGTTTTGTCACACATGGACTCCTGGAGACTCCATGGTCTGGAGATCTGAGGGGCCATCTAGGGTGCAGGGACATGGCTTGAGGTCAAGTGCCCTCCAGTCCTCTGCATCTGGTGGTGGGCAAGCATCATGCCTGGCTGTTGTCCCAAAGGTACTCTTGGGGATCCAGAATGCAGGCTAGGATGTGGGCAGGATGGACACCCGGTCTGAGGAGGCTGACTGTATGTGGGCCCTTGGTGTGCCACAGCAGGGAAATGGACTCTGTCAGCAGGGGCAATGCAGGGACCACCCTGACCTTTCACCTGCCTGCCTGGCTGCTTAGAGTTAAAATGTTACCAGGGAAGGTGGCTGCCCTAGTAACACTTTTAACCTGAAGAAGCCTCCATACAGCAGATCTGGTGTGACCATCGCCGCCCAGGGGCACCTGGGGACAAGGTCCAAGCAGTGGGAAGGAAAGGTTGTTTCTGTGGCAGCTTGTCAGGCAGACAAGAAAGCAGAGGCTGGGGAGGCCAGGCAGGGGGAGGATGTGATAGCAGGACTGAGGTGACCGGCCTCGGGCCATCAGGGCAATGAGGATACACAAAAGCTGTGGGGCTTGTTAGTCAGGGCCCCAGCTTGCCAAAGGAGCCCACAGTAAGGAGTAGGTTTCTTAGCCAGTGCGTGGGAATGGGCAGTGCCTTTATTTTGCCTGTGACGCCAGGGGCAGCTTCAGGCACTCTTACAGGTGCACTAAGACTGAATGCCTGCATTGAGCTCCCCCATGAGCCGCCAGAACCTGCCAGGGGTGGGAGCGGAGCAGGCTACATCTGCTCTCTGGCTGGCCATAATTCTAAATGGAAAAGGTACTTCCCAAGTACCAGAGCACCACTCCCTCATTTATACCCTGGAACTGGTCCAATTAGGGTCATAACCAAGTGGAATGGGAACATCCAGCCCCATTCATGCTGTAAGAAAACAACACCTTTCTTTTGTTTTCTGAACTATCTGGGGAGTGCCATAAGAAGGGGGTCTCTACTGTCTGGATCTTTTTAGTTCTTCCTTCTTTGGGAGTGCTTTAGGATGGGATGACCTTCTGCTGACACGGTTGAGTAGTGCCATGTCCCGTGCCTTTAGCGCAGCTGAAACTCTTCACAGAGCAAGAGTGGGTGATGGCTGTCTAATTCCTCTGTAACCAACCTGAGCAAGGAAGTATAATTATGATAGTTATCACTGGGGGATCTTTCAAAGGGAAAGCATGCTAGATACTTAGACTAAGCACTTATTTTTTTTTTCTATCAAATTACTTCCAGCCCAGCAGCTAGCTCTATGTACATAATAGTTCTGTTGGATTCAATGAGGTCCTTCAGTTAAGGTCAGCTAAATACCTGCCCCATGATAGCAGGCCACAGACCAGATGTGAGACGCCATGGTGTCACCTCATCCACTCCTTTCCTGTTCTGCTGCAGACTCCCACCCCACTACCTAATTTTCAGCATTTGGCTTTGTATAGTTTTAAATTAATCAAGCTCCATCGGATTTTACTATTAAACCACTTGTTCATTTCCCTTTTAAAACCCAGACTTTTGTTCACACTCTAATAAGAGCACATACCAATATTTTATCTTTTCTGCAGTGTATCCCCAGGCAGAAATTATATCGTAATAATAAACTGGCTAGCTTGTTTTAACAGTTCCTGGCTTTTGGCTTTATGCAACACTGCAGGTGTGATTCTAGTAGCAATACTGTAGGTGTGAATTATTATGTTAGTGTAATAGGCTGTACTTTATTGTGCTTTATTGCTTAATTGGCTTCTTCCATAAGGATTCTGCAGTTGCTACTGGGAACTAATGCCAAGCTTTTCTGTGAAAAGAATGGTTCTCTTTTTTTGGTGTTTACTAAGGTCAGTAATTTCAGTGAATGACTGGCTTTGGGAAATGAAGGAAAGATGTCACTAAATGAATTAAGAAAGTACTTACTAAGTCCTTAATAAAAAACAGAGCAAGCTAAAAGATGCTCCTTGTTATGTGCAGATACTTGTAACCCCAATGAGCCCTTTGGGAAAACAGCTGGCTGAGCTTTCTGGCAAAGGAAGCCCTCTCCCATGCTCGGGGGATTCCCAGGTGGTGGGCAATATCACTGGGTGGTTACATGCTCTGTGACCTCCTCTCCCCTCTCTATCCTTCCCACCACTTTACTTTTTTCAGAAGATGGAAGATCAAAGTTTTGTCTTCACAGCAACACATAGGCTGATCCCCTTGCCAGTGTATCCCTACAGGGGTGCATCCCGGGCAGGGGGCTGCCTTCCCCCGCCACATGGATTGCCTGAAACATCAGGAATGTGGGCAGCCCTCCAGAGCACGTGCAGATCCTGCCACTCTGCCTGGGAATCAAGGGGCAGGGAGGAGTCCCAGGGGTACCCAGATGCCCCACTGATGCCTCCACCACTTGAAACCTGAGACAACTTCAATATGTGCAGCCACACCCTGGTGTGGGGACCAAGGATGTTTTTCAATGGTTTGAAATAATGAAAGCTGCTGCTCCTGTGAGTCACTCAAATTCCCACCATGTACTCTTGCTAAATGATTTCACCTCTGCTTCCCTGTGCTCCCCAGCACTGTGCCTACTCATGCTGCTGAAGTTCATTTTTGGTCTCACACCTTCATTTAAGCCTTTTTCTGCTTGTCTGGAGCTGCAGGTTTAGCAGAAGGATCTGTATTTACTTTCAGCTGGATGAAATACTTATGCCTGGCATCTTGTTTGCAGGAGTAGTGGGGTAGGTGATTTCCCAAGTGGGATCTTCATCACACAGAGTAGGAAACTTTTGTTTTTCCCATCTTCTTGTAATGGTGTTTTCCAAAACTGTTAATGCAAGGCAGGGCTGGGCAGTAGCTACAAAATATGGATGCAGATCTAGATTCTGAAGTCACAGGATTTTGCCTGGTTCCCCCCAAAACACTGAGGCCCTATCTGTGCTGGACGCTACCTTGCCTTACCAGGGATCAAACTGAAAATATGCAGAGCTGAAAGCTCAGTGTATGGGCCATTAATGGTTGGGTTAATAGGTGTTAGCCATGCACAGATTGTCCTTTCTCTATGGCTGAGGCACAAAAAGTTGTAGTGCTTGTTTCTTCCTTTTTCCAGGTCTCACCAGGTCCAACCCAAAGGAGATGAGTGGGTTTGAGCTGTGTTTGCACTGTCTGGCCAGGAAGAGAGGACCCATCTCTGCCACAAAGGTCTCAGTGTGGTTTGTGCTGAAGTGGGATCCCACATCTGGGATCTACCCAAGAGCTACATCATACTCTCTTAGAGATAGGAAAGCTTCATAAAGGGAGGACTTTGAATCAAGAGTCCGCTGTGCATTGCAACATTTATCGCCGTGATTCACGTACCTCCAGTGTTACTGCAAATCCAGGCAAAGCATGAAATGATTCTCTCCCTTATCTTTGAGGAAATGCAACATGCTCCAACCACACTGACTCTGAAAGTCAGCTCTACTCTGCTTTGGGCCACAGAAATTGTTAGGATTTTTGAAAAAGCTCAGCAAACCTCAACACCACAATCTAGCCAATTAATTTTGAAGTGCTTTGGGAAGAACTCAGGGTTTTTTCTTTTCACCTTTGTCATGGGGGAAGTGCCATGTCACTTCCCCCTCAAACTACGACACTCTTATGCAGCTCCATAGAAACCCTTGGAGTTCTGCAGGTACATACCAAGTTACGAAGGAGCTGGAGGCACTAAGAGAGCTAGAACATGATTGATAACTGTCAAATTACAGGGAACACTTTAAAATCCCTTAAACCTCTCCCCTCCTCTACTTCATCCTGGCAACTAGGACATGAGCCTTTAGCTAGGCTGTCTTTCCCTGAGGCAGTCCCTTCACTTGAGGCAGGAGATGATCTGAAACCATAGGCAAGGGGTTCAGAAACTTCATGACAAAATTGTGACAAGGAAAAAAAAAGAAGAGAGACTGGGTGAGCTGCAGCGCAGGGGATCATGCATATGCCAGCACCAGAGCCTTCAGACTTTCATCATAATCACAGCTTGACTGTCAGATAAACCACCTGCTTTTGTATTCACAGTTGCAAAATGGCTCTGCAGCAGCTCTAGCAATTGCTCAGAGAGGAAAGAAATACTTTTCTTGCATCCTTGGCATAGCAGGTGTTTTAATAAATTAAAGAAAAAAAGAGATTAATTCTGCATTTTATTTTGGCCCTTTGCTATATCCCTGCTCTATGTCTGAAATGTTTTCTTCACCAAAGAGACAAGCAGAGGCAGTCAACTCTTTACAGACAGTGTTTTTAGGTTTATCAATGTTAAGGTTGTTTTCTTGTACACATTTCAGTACTGTTTTTTGGTTTAGATAGCATGGGGTACTTTGTTGCCCTGCTGTCTTTAGCAGGAAAAACTTAAGAAGTTTGTTTCTCACTCCTGTTTGCCATGGAGGCCTCAATCCCAGAGAAAATTGTAGAAGAAACTCAGCTAATTGAAGGTTAAACAAAATGAATGAAGTTTGTATGGTGCCCTGAAGGTTATTAGACTCAAGGTCTGAGCAGCTGCCAAGGGGAGTGAGTTCCAGGGCAGGAGCATTCATCTGAGAAATTCCAGTTGCTGGATGTGGAGGGGTTGAACCTGGGAGCTGCAGGCGCCTCCCAGCTGAGCTCGGCTGCCATGGCTGCATGGGGGGTAGGACCCCTGTCCCCTCCCACACTCCTGGTCCAGAGAGCAAATGGATGGGAGGGCACACCCCACTCCGTGGGAGGGCAACAGGGACTTGCCAATTGTTCCAGATGCCTGGCTGCTTCCATTACCAGCTGTGGAGACAGCAGGGAGCTCTAAAATCACAAAAACAGTCAATTCCTGAGTGTCAGGGCTGATAAAAGGGCTCATGGAGCCTGCTACAAGGCAAGTCTGGAAGTGGCACAGAGTCAAGGGGTGCAGCAAGCAATGCAGCGTGACCAGTGTTCAGCTTTGTGTCCTCTGAGCTGCTCTCCATCCACAAATGTCTTTGTCTCCCTATCAGAGTGATGCTCTGGAGTGGCACCTGGTTTATCTTCCACTTCAGTCCAACTTGGAGGTGGAATTGAAATCACAGGGTACAGATGCAAGATGGAAACAGACAGGCAAAGTGTTGTGGTGTCCTTTCAACTTCCAAGTGTCTTCCAAGTGCCTCTTTCTGTGATATAGAAGAATTTTGACTAAATAAAGTCATGAAGTGGAAACTATAAAAGCAAAGATAGAGATGTATCTGGGTACACCTGCACTCTTATTCGTGCATGTTAAGCAGCATGTTAAACCTTCCTAGACATCAGTGTGTGTATCTGTGCAGCAGTCTTAGCCTTTTATTTCTCATTTGTGCCGTAATTGCAGGAGTCCTTCTTGCCAATGTAGACACTGATCTCACTGCATGTCAGAATTAGAAAATATATGAGAGAGCTGGAATAAAAAGAATGTGTGTTTTCTGCAAAAGTAGAAGGTTTCTGGAGGAGGAGTTTTCCCAAAGGGAGATAAGTTTACAGATCTAACTCATTCAGGCCTTTTTCCTTCTGAAGTTGACGCACACACGCACAAACACACGGGCTCCAGTATCTATTTCATGGACACATTCTTCCCATCTCACTGTGTAAAGGTCTTGAAAGCAATAGCTACTGGCAGTACCCCAATTCAACATATCTAATAGGTCCTTCCCAGTTTCAAAAATCACTAAGGACACACATGGCCAAATGAAAGCAGGGCTTAAACTACCTTGCTGTCAGAAGCAATGGAACTAGCTGCCTGTCCTTATGGGCTTGATTTGTGGGTTCTTTGTTTTTGTAGTCTTGGTTTGCTGACTGCATCTCAAGAACTGTGTTGCTAGAGCAACTTAGTTAATCTAACTCCTGCAAGTAACTCCAACTCCAACTGTTGAATGCAGGACTTTTCAAAATCTAATAATACACTGCAGTGGATTTTCATTGTTTCCCAAATTTTATAGATTAATAGGCTCCAGGTGGAAGGAAAAAAAGAGTAAAATTGATTATTTGTAAACTACCTCTGACTCAGTGGTTCTGCTCAGATTTAGGAGGGCATGGCCTGACTACATACTTAGAGAAGATATTTTGGATGAGCATCAAATGGCCTAACCCTATTGACTTAAACAAAGCATTTCCAATTTACATCACCTCAGTGTTTGAACCTGATGTTACGTATGCAGACATTTAACCAGAGAAGGGACACTACCTCTCTTCAGTTCCACATTTGACCTTCTCTGTGTTTGCATGCGATTGTGTGTGTACAGAGATATGGAAGTATATGTATGAACACAAAATATCTATGCTTTGCCTTGTTTTCCTGTCTGCTTGGGTGGGAAATCTTAGCTCCAGTAATTATCAGAGAAAACTTTTTGATGCAAACCACCACTGGAGGAAACAAATTCCCCCAAAGTGGTCCTTGTGGTTTGTACCTGGTCAGGACACTGTGAATCTCCAGGCTACCAGGAACAGAGTTCCTTACTGGCTGACATGCATTTCCCACACCTAAATTTCTGTTAGGAGGGTTTTTTGGGGTTTTGTTGGTATTTTGTTTTTTACGTTTCTGTCCCTCCTTGCAATTGTCACGCTGCTGTTCATACTTCCCAGCCTAGAGAAACTCTGTGCAGGCTTTATCTTAGTAGTTTGTATTCCTATGGTCAGCACAACAGTTGAGGCTTATTCTTTTCAACAAAATTAATTATTGTTAGGTTATCTGGGAGTTTGACTCAGAGACTGTATTCCACTAATAAGCATAATTTTGAAGAGCTTGTGCTTAAAAAGAGTTGTTATCTACTGCTTACTGGCAGGTTTTGAATCTTACATCCCTGTTGAGATTGATTTCCTTTACATGCCTAATTACTGATGACACAGTTAGATACAGGCTAAAGAGATATCTTGCAACTGGAAAAAAAAGGAAAAAGAAAAGCTTTATGCCAAGTTCCCTTTGACTTAAACAGAAGGAGGCTTCATTTTATTTCATTTAGTAAAGTCACCATGGAAGGATCCTCCTCCAAGAACTCGCAGCAATATGAGGAGTGTGTACAAAACAAGTCCAGACATCAAACAGGGCAACTCCCAAAATGTCTCTGCATTTGTAAACATGCATCACATCTGCTCAGCTTGGCTGTAAGCATGAAACATAAAACTTGGGATATCTGTCTTATTAATTTAAAAGGATGCTAATTCAGGCTGTGGCTTGAGGAGATGGAGGATGCAGCTGCAGCTGGCTTGAAAAAATCTTAAAGAAAGAAAAAGGCACCCTGAATAAAAAAAAAAAAAGGGATCAGTTGCCTGATCTGATTTGTAGTGCACCCCTAGGTAGGCCATTTGGAGCAACTGCCTAAGCACTAGCACTGCCGACACTGTTAACCTTTTCCTGGGATCAAACAACAATCTTTGATCCAAAGGATGTTCACTGATGATGAAAACATGGACTGAAGGAGAAAAGCTTCTGTGGCATTGAGATATGTTTCTTTTATTCCACAGTATGTGTGAAAATGTCTGGGGAGCCTTTATTGGGAGGAATATTGAAGCTTTATAACCACCACAACCATGGACTGGGCTGCTTCAGCAGGTGCACTTTTCCAAACACCAGTAGAAAAGCTTGTAGTGAGAATGGACACATAGTAGTTTGTATGGATGTAGAGTGGCACAGCTTATCCCTAAGTTAGAAATATTTATGTAAGTATAAACAAATAAATTTTAAAAATCCATAAATAAATATATTATAGGAATATATTTTACTTAGTCAGTAAAGAAAAGTTTTATACCAACATAGGTGCCTGTGCAACAGGGATAGTACTCTTAGAAACTACATAAACGAAACCAATATATATTTGATGCATACTTATATATGCATAACTATATTTGATGCATAATTATAACATGCAGAGCATATGGAGCTCAAGTCTGAGATGTGGTGTAAAGTGAGTGGCCCAAGGTGACCTTCATTCATGGTCAGGCACTACATGAGGCTCCTGGTTTAAATGTTAATATAATATTGTAGTCACTACACTCCTGGCTTTGGACATGTTGGTCCACAGTTGCTGGAAGAATGTTTTCCTCTGTCCCTCCTTTACAAGTTACATCTCTAAGATTTTACTGGCAGAGCTGCTGATCTGACTTGTCTCATGCAGTTCTGTCAAAATACCTGCCTGCACATCTGACTGTGAAGAAGGTGTCTGTCCATAGCCAGGGGCTTTTGGCTTGAGGCAAAGCATACTGAGCACAAGAAGAATGAGCTGATCAAGACTGATCTGCACTTCCAAGAGTTCGGGGATCTGGAATTATTTACAAACTTGTTGAATCCATAAATACGAGCACAGTTATCGTGCCATCATTGGACTACTTTCACACACTGGTTAGTGTAAATATTGTCTCTCTCCCCTCATGTCAGTATCTAGTCAGATGCACCAGCCAGGCACACTCTTTTCCATGCAAAATGGTCTTCTTTGTAGAAAGAATTTACGCAATTTTTGATGGAGAGACAGCAAATCTGTCACTAGTTAAACATGGAAAACACAGTTTTGGGAGTGCTGCAACCTCCTGGAATATGTCAGGCTTCACACTGCAGATACCAAATACCACACAGTGAGAACTCTGTGTGGATTTTGGTGGGGCAGAAAAGGGAAAGTAAGTCACGTCCTAACGCAGAAAGTGAGGTCTGCTTCTTAAGGGTGCAAAAATGCCTTGACCTTTTGCCTTTGGCAAAATGTCACTTCATATGTGTTCTGTGCCCTGTGTCACTTGGCCACGTCCCAAGCTCACCTCTAATATGGCTACGTTTCAGCAATGTGGTGTGTGCAAGTGTCCTGGATGATTATCCATGTGACAGAAGTACCCAGAGGCTTAAGCCAGGGCTGTAGCCCTTCGTGTTAGGCACAGAGCAAGTACACTGGCAGTCTCACTCTGAACATCTCCTGGTCTAGAAAGACTGGCAAAAGAGGAGGAAGGGAAACAGAAGCAGCAGAAAAAAACATCCAGGGTTGCATAGCATGGAAACAAGGCAGCAGAGCTTCCTGCTAATGAGTGGTGGCTGCTTTCTTGCCTTCCCAGCACCCAGTGTTGTGTCACTTAATGCAGCAGAAGGTAACTTTTGGGTCATGTCTAGGCACAGGGCTTTTGCAGTGCAGCTCTACCAACTTTTCGTGCTGCGACAATCTAAAAGCATTTCTCATCCTGTATGACTGCTATGCCCTGCTGCCAGAGTGACTGTCCTAATGCCTGAATGACAAACAGGTACATGTGCCCATGTTTCAAACTGCTTGTATGCAGCAGATCATTGCCTCTACTGGAGTAGGGCCTTGAGTACCTGGACCTCTGATGCCACAGCCTCCATCTCACACTTTGGGCTGAAAAGTGCTCCGCAAAGGATACATTGTTTTGTTAACAGAGCTGATTTCCCAAGGGAGCTGTGTGCAAGAGGTTATTTTTGTTCTTTGATTTTTCCCTAATTCACAGAAATGTCTGATGTTCTCCAGAGTCCAATAGACTTTATCCACGTTGCTAATAATTATTTCCATTCAATCTCCTTAACAGGAGTGAGGGAGCAGTGACTGGTCACCCCTCTGCAATGTCGCTCATGATCCCTCCTGGACCTTTTGAGTGACTAGGCTGGTAGGAAATGACAACAGAGTGCTGATGAAATTAGCACTTCTTGCTCTTCATGTGTAAAAAACCCTAGGACTAACTCATTCTTCAAGCTCCTCAGTGACTAATAGTTGTTTTATCATCCTTTCAATTAGAAAGCATTTATCAGCAATCTTTGCTAGCTCACTGCATGAATTGACCTGTCATTCACTGTCTCAGCCCTTGGAACTGGTAATTAAGTTTAGCAATCTGCCTCAGCAGCTCCAGTTGAGATATGTGGTATGTTTCCATGTGAATAGGCAGACACAGTTTGGGGTTTCCTTCCCAATAGAAAAGAGCTTTGAGAAAAGTGAAGAAGGGTCCCAGGAGATGCCCTGTATCAGGTACCTGCAACCCTGAAAGCCTCACAAGCAGAGCACAGTGGGTGGCACGGAGCAGCTCCACCATGGCTGGGGGTGGGCTGCAGAAGGGTGTCAGTGGGGCCAACCTGACTACCTATGGCCCAGGGAGAGGAGCAGCTTTGTTTGGAGTTGGCCACCATAAGCTGGGACCAGCACACGATGCTCCCTAGCTGCTCACCTGCTTCATCCCTGAACTTTCCAAACTGCATGCTTTTGGAACAGTAAAGGAGATTTTGCACTTTGTTCTAGATGTTGAGGTATGTCAGCCTTGAAGTCTGAGCACAGATACAAAGCTCTGAAGTCGGGGTACCTCTTTGTTGTTGAGCAAGGGGTAAAGCAAAGCAGTTGCAGTGAAGTGATGTGTGATGAAATCCGGGGATCAAGTACACTGACACAGGTCCTACATCTTCTCCGGTATGGTACAGTTCTCCTCAGTGCCGGCAGAGGACACGTCCTATTGACAGTGTAAACAACAACAACAAATGTAAGCCAGACTCCTGCTGGAGGAAGTTTTTTAAGGAGGTTGACCCTACGGAAAAGTGACTGAACTGCAATGGCACAGTGTGATTTGCCATGCTCACCCGAGGGTAATGCTAGCAATGTCACAGGTATTGCTGACACGGAGGCTGCCTGTCTGTTGTTGTCTCCTGGCCTGCCCAGGTATCATTTTCTTTTTCAGATAAGAGGAAATTTGCAGATTGCTTACGCTAAAGCCTGGTAAAGGAGCTTTGCCCCTCATCTGAATCTGTGGCTGACAATAGTTGATAGGGACTGATTTTCAGTAGCGAGCCCACTGTTTTTTAAGCAAACTTTACTCTGAAAAAAACAACATCTTAAAAAAACCCACACAGCTGTCTTCACTACTGCCAAGGGGTACAGAAATGCCCATTACTCACTCCAAAATCAGGTTCAAGTTGCCTGGCTTTGGGTTTTGGAGGAAAGGCACAATTTGCAGAGTTCACTGAACCCCACAGAAGATTTGGATTTGAATTTTTCTGGAGCTGCCCTAAAATATTTCTTACTGCTTCTGAAAATATTCCTTACTCTGTTTTACAGGAAACATCCTAAGGGGATTTTTCTGCTTCTTCTTTTTCCCCTCCTTTCACTGCACCAGGTTCATCTCCCTGCTGTCTTAAGGAGACCACCTACAACTTAAGGAAATAAAGACTTCTGTGAAAAAATACAGGCAAACCCGATATTTAAGGGTCAGCTCCCCACAGTATTTATCTAGTTGTCTGAGCTGGTCCAACCACAAAATGGGGAAGAAAAAAAAAAATCACTATCATGTGGTAGCTGGGAGGGTAACCTCTGTTAAAAAACAACAGCAAAACCAAAACACAGCAGCGTAAAATTGATGGGAAAAGTGCCAAGTAGAGGAAAGGAAAAGGACTGATATTTATGAAATATAGTAAATAATAGCACAAGGAGGTAGTGCTTGGTGAGGATAAAGCAGCAGATATATTTAATTTTGGAGAAGAGAGACAGGGTTTTGTCTAGTATAATTTATTTAAGAGGTTTCTCTGTGTTTATAGGGGAAAAAAGTGATACTGAATATGAATTAAAAAAAAAAAAGGCAAAAAATATACACTTTCTTCCCTGAAACCACCCAGAAGTTCCTTACAGCATTCTGCACCCTGAAGATCATGTGCCTTAACTTCAGACCTGAAAAGCAGAGAAGGAAAGAAACACTTACAATTTGGAGCAAAGGCCGCCTTTCCTCACCGAGGCACTAAGCAGGGATGTAAATTACAGGGTATCTGTTTCAGGCCCCTTTCAGTATACGGCTCCTATAAGAGCTCCAGAGTAAGATAATCCTCTGGAGATCAGAAGCAGCGTGCTATTAGCAGGAGCTCATAGGTTACATTTAGTGGTGCCTGGGGTACCTTTATGCTGAAGTGTTAGTGTCAGCTCAAAAGCACATAATCTTTCTCTTGAGTCTAATTACACATTCATTGCACATGCAACAGAATATTCAAATGTGTTTAATTAGTCGAAAGATTGTGCTTTAAACCCACAAAAGCAAGGCAGGAAGGAATAAGGATGAAAAGTCAAACAGCCTCTTTTATCTAATTGCATCTCTGACTACCTGGGAGTCCCCAAGCACTAATGTAAAAGATACTGTAAAAATATTTAAATATAAACCCATAGCTGAATATGCTATAGCCACAACATACCCCTGTGTTTCTCTTATGCTTGATGACCAGTTGAATTGCTCCTGATTTACACCAGTTCATACAGAAAGGGAAAAGTGTACAGTTTGTGTCCACTCGGCCCCTCAGTTGGATCACTTGTAACATTGGTGGTGTGGACAAAATGCCTTCTGTTGTTTGCAAAAGAAGTTTGTTACCTGCTTTAAAAATGCCTTATTTACATTTTATCATTAAAGCATATTAAGTAAAGTTCTCAAGGATTTCCATTAAAGTTTGGTCAATAGTGCAAATAGAGGGTTATATTTAATCATAAACTGTAAAGGTTTCACCCTTGAAAACAATGTCATCATTTTATCTTTTCATCTGAAGTACCTTGTTTTTTCTTGTTTTTTTGGTGTGGTAAATTAACTGGATTCTGCAGGTGCTTTCTGAAATCTAATGGTGACATAATTCTTATATAAAGTTGCAGCAGATAAGTTTTTGCCATGGAGCCTGTGGCTAAAGAAGAGATCCAGCAAGAAGGAGAATGAAGGCTTGTGCTTCTGCCAGTTCACTCACTACTTAGCCCTGGGTGAGCACTTTTGGCTCAGATTTTCAGGAGTGGTCACTCTGCCCCCAAGCCCATTCATGTGACATTATTTTATACTCATTGCTGAGTATCAACAGCCCCAGAGGAGACCATCTCTGGGCAGGCATTGGCCCCCAGCCAGGCATCTCCAGGCTCCTCCCAGGGGAGCCGAGTGCCCTGGCCGTGCTCTGGGTCAGCCCAGCTTTATGCAGCTTCGACTCTGCTTGTCCCCACTCAAGTAGTCTTTATCTCAGAGACATTTTGGGTGGAAGGGACACCTTCAAAGTAGGGTCATCTTCCATGTAAAAGCAGCTTTTTCCTGGGCCAGGACAGGGGCCTGAAGATATGGGTTTTCCCAAGGTGTGGTCTGTGGTATGTGATTTAGTGCAAAGACAGTGCAAGAGTGAAAAAAAAACCAGACCATGAAGTGAGCTAAAAATCGAGCTCCTAGAATGAGAGGAGTTAAGGGCACTTGGTCCTGCCTTAACAGAGTTCAGACAATTAAAATAAGGCATTACTATTGAGGATTAATCAGCTTAGCTGGGATGGGTGATAATGAGTGCGCTTCAGTGGATTGTGACCATGAAGATGCTGTATCCATGACCCATCTTTGAGAAGCTGCAGACTTTCCCCAGAGAATGGATGTCAGAATAAATCTGCTCAGTATTCCCAAATATAAAGGTTTCATCCTGGAAAAACAGGACCTTAATGAAAGCACAGTAGAAAATAGCCACTTCATTGTAACCCATATCATACAATATAGTGATTGTTTTATTTCCTTCTAGGCTGGGAGCATGGTGCCATATGCAGAGCATGAAACAGGATACAGTGAATTTATTTCTTTAGCACTTTTGAAAACCACCAAGTCTGTGTATGCAGCGTGTGGAATTTGTCATGCAAACACCTATGTTGTTTTATATACCCTTAAATAGGCTTTGAAAGGGATCTCAAAGAATACAAGATATTCAGGGACTGATTGACACTTTCTATGTATGGCACAGGACTGTGAGACACAGCTCCTGAACTGCGAGCACTTGCTCTTGCTACAGCACTAACTGAGGGAAGCCTAGGTGGCTGTACCTCCCTGCTCTCCTCCCAGCTCTGCAAATAAATGCTAGGTAAGTTTTGGCAGTCTTTGGAACTTTGGTGCAAGTAAATCTCCTCCTGCGCTGATTGTTTAATAGAGGAGATCTGTTTGAGCCACATTTTCTTCCTTCTTCTCCCTCTGCAGCTCCTGTCATTTGGAGGTGTAGCTGGGGAGCAGAGTTCATGCCAGTGTATCTTCTGAGGAACAGGTTGGCCTGTTTGGATTTTTTTTTCTGAGGGTGCAATGACCAGGCTGTGGAAAAGCTGTTGTTCAGAGGGCTGGAGCCATTGTGGCATGGCTGGTAGCAATGTTGAGGAGGAGGTGGTGAGGCTGCAGTTGTAACTGTAAGCACAATCTCTGGCCATAAATTTGATATTTTCTCCTCCTAAAACACCATCTGCTTGCTACAGTTTATATTCCATACCAACCCTCACACACTCAGGCAAGTCTGTGCTACAGGGACACCTGTGGTCACAGCTCCTCCCTGAAGTCATCTTTGCAGCTTGGGAGGAAGGTGACCTCCCTTTTCGGAGTACTTTAGCCTGAATTAACAGAAAACTGCCTGTGGTTGTGGGCACATTACTTTGAGTGTTTATTCCACTTATCTGTTACCTAAAGATGGAGGTTTTGAAGACACTTTAAAGTGTTGTTTTTTTTTTTTTTCCTTTTGGCTGCTAATCTTACAGTGTCAGAAGCCTGCACTCATGGGAAAGTTGCACCAACTTACCTCAAGGGGCTTTAAGTTTAGTTAGAGTGACATGGGATGAATTATGCATGTGGAGGGTAGGAAGGCCCTGCAGAAGGATCTGGACAACGCTAGAAGCAAAGTGTGACCTTGCAGCTTCCCACTGTGCTCTTTCACTTCACTTTTCTGGTCAGTCACAAGAGCTCAAGCAGAAGGCAGCCGATTCTCCCCATCTCCCATCACCCTTGCACAAATACTGCTGTGTATTCCACTGCAGGGCTGCCATCCCTGACATGCGGTTTGCTCCCCAACAGGCTCGTGTGAGCACTGCTGGGACTCCAGGCTGTGGATCCCATATTGCATGGGCTAGGTGGATGACTCACAAAAGCTGGGATTGTGCCCTGCCAGCAAGCAGCAAAGTGAGCAGTGATGCTGCCAGTCCTCTGCAGGGTGAAATGAGCCTCCGCAAGGCAGCCCTTTGTCCCTTGGAGGGAGGATGAGGAGGAGGTGTAAATCACAGCTGGGTTTCCACACGGTAACCTGAAGGCCTTTACCTCTGCATGGTGTTTCACAAACAGCACGGCAGGCCAAGAGATGACTTTTGTGCTTGTTCTGGTTTTCCCACCCAGTCTGGCTCGGTCCCTAATGAAAATCAGCAGGCAGCAGATTTCTTGGGTAACCACCGCTCCATGAAAAAAAGTGAGAGAAAAAACAAACTGGGAAATATGGATTCTTGGGTTTTGCCTTGCTCATTCTTAAGGCCTGTGTGCAGATGAGAAGTGCCAAAGGTCAAAAGGCCATTGACTCCATCTTCTTCCCTTAATTTTTATGTCCACTGTTACTGGATGGGATGGGCCCAGCCTGTGGATGCCTGTATCTCACTGCTCTTTTCAGGGTGCTTCCCAGTGTTTTTGTTGGGGTGAGGACAGGGGCTTCGTATGGGAATTCAGCCCACAGGGCCCGTTACCACCTCCGGCACCTCTGTGCTGAGGGATAAGCGAGGATGCTCTTGCAAGGAGGAGCACTCACACCTTGCAACTGCAAAAATCCAAAAGCAAAACGGTGGAAAACTGGCTGGATAAATGTGGAAAGTTATTGAAAATAAATAGCCCACAGAGGCACAGCCAACCTTTTTGAAACTGGTTTAAAGCGATCAGTTGCTGAGTCCTCCTCCCTGTGGGTCAAGCCTGAGGGGAAGGCTGGCACTCCCTGTGAGGTGTGCAGGGGGCACAGCAGGTCCCTCTCCCAGCCTCCTGGGACTATAACGTGGAGAAGAGAAGCCAGCTGGCAGCACTGGAGGCCAAAAGCCTCCCTTCCCAGGGGCTGGAGCAAAGTTGAGATCCTTGAGCAAGATGAGGGCTGAGTCTGGCGTCCCCCGATGGTGGCAGGGGAGGGCAGGGGCATGGCAGGGCTGTGGGAGTTGTTGTCGTTGTCCTGCATCCATCTGCCCCGCAACACTTTTAAAGTGCTAACATGTTTTATGACGCCACGCAAGTGAAACGAAATAGTGGCTCCTGGCTCCTCGTAACTTGTGTAAATTCCAGATGTGACAATCCTTTTACTGGCAAATGGAGATGTTTATCCCTGTGCTCTCCTTGAGTTGAATTAGCTCCCACTAGGAATAGCTCGCTGAAAATGTGCCTGCCTGGCTACTAAACGGCTGCGTAATTGTCCCCCTGCCCCTTCCCGGAGCTGCACATAAAAAGTGCAATCCAAATTCCTGGGCAAACCAGGCAGGGCCCTGGAGAGCACTTCCCACCCCCCTTCAGGAATTGAACATCATGCCTAAAGGATAATGCGGGATTAGGGCAAGGGGAAAACGAGTGGCTTAAACAGATCCCAACTGCAGCGAGGCTCAGCAAAATGTGTCCTTATTCCCAGCCACAGGCCTCTCTCTTTTCTTTCTTTTTTTTTTTTTNTAAAATTTGTTATTATTGCACGGGGAAGGAGGAAGGGGCCTCCAGATTGTGAAACAGGCGGAAGAGGAACAATGTTAGTTCCCTGAAAGCCCCCAGCCCAGGCCACAAGGCCGCCCTGCCCTCTGCCACACGGCAGCCTACATGGGAAACCCTTCCCGGCCCTTCCCTGCCTGTCCTCCCCCACCTCCTCCTCCTCCTCTCCCGGAACACACAGGCACTAGTTATTAGGGATTAGGTGGAACAGATGCATGTAAGATGCTTACTGCCTTTTCCAGACACAAGGCCACTTTCCAATCAGCTCAGAGGAAACAGGGTAATTAGATGGAGTCGCGGTCAGGGAGTGGGGGGGAATTAGCCTCTTACTCAACCAGAGCCTGCAAGGCCACCTCTTCCCCCCCACACTCCCTCCTTTCCCCTCCTCCCCATTCCTCTGCCCACTCTGTCGTTTCAAAGCTTTTTATTTTTTCTTTCCCTTTTCCAGGAGGCAGCTGATGCCGGCCGGCTGGCTGCCAAGCAGGTCAGGCCTCTGCAGCTGAAACTGCCCGAGATTCCTGAGCGGGATGATGAATCAGCTGTGTCCTTTAGGACACATCCTCTCTTGGACGTGCTGCTGGGATGTCGTGTCTCGCTGCTTCCCTGTGGTGAGAGTGTGCTCAGAGCTGCTGGCTGATGACACTGGGTGGGTTGATGAGTTTGGTTTAACTCTTCCTCCTCCCCCTCCTAAATCAGCTTCACCTCCTGGTGAAGTTATTGCCCCTTAAGCTGACGATAGCAGCTCTAGATGTCTCAGTGGAGGAGAAGTGCCAGGCTTTGAAGGAAATGATGCCTTGCTTGTAATTTGCCTTCTTTTAAAAGCATATTAAGCTTTGCCTTGAGCGCCCTGCAGGCAGGAGTTCTGAGTAAGGACAGGCTGGTTTTCACTGTGTCCACCCCTGCTCCCAAAAAAAGCCTTGACTGTTGGTGTTGCTGAGTGCAACTGCTGCAGAATGGAGGCTGCTGTACCCAGGCTGCCTCATGCCTGATGACTCTCACGGCATAAGAGATTTTCCTTTTCCAACCTTTAAAAGTTCTTGGGTGTGTTTACACTCCAGTGCTTGTTCATCCCCGAGGAGATTTTGCTGGGTAAAGTCCTCCAAATGTGGAGGGCTGTCCTGTCACTGTTATGCACAGGGCAGATGAAACAAAGTAATGGTTATCAGGCACTGGGGATGGTGATTAAGAAGCTGACTATTGTATTTATTACCATCTCCTCCCACAAGCTCCTGCCTTGCTTGTTTGCCTTCTGAGGCTTGACTGTACTGCTGTTTATTGGGAGAGCACTGCTCTTTTCCAAGATGTTTGGTTTTAAAACCATCAGAATGTCCCCAGGGTGTTTGGAAGGGGATGTGCTGTGTCACAAGAGAGTGTTCCCCATGGAAAGATTTTTTCCAAGTGACAGGTCAGTTGGGCAGTAAACATGCAAAGGAGGATTACCATTACAGATGTAAGAAATCAAAGAAGATCTGACCCCAGCTCTGAGGCAAAGAAGCGAGAGAGCGTCTGGACTTCCCCAAATGCAGGTGCTGCTCCTCACTGTTGGTACCTTTTGAACATCATGTAGATAATTTTCTGAGATTGACATTAGCCCCTTTTCATAAGCATGCACAAGCACCAAATGTTGAAACACACTTCAGGGCTGGATGGAAAATTTCTGACTATGGTTTGCTGTCAGGAAATGCTGGTTCAGCAAGAGGAAAAAGATGTCAACTTCAACAGTAAAAAAAGAAATCAGAAAGAAACAGAAAATATGATACCAATGAAGAAACTCTCCTGGGGGCTGTTTGAAACAGTGAAGTTTATTTTTCAGTGCCCTGTTTTTATTGTTCATTGACATGTAGGATAAACACAGCCAGAGCAGAGGTTGCACCATCTTTTTCTCAGTGGTTTTGCTCAGTATATGGTAGGTAACACCTTCTGCATACCCAACACATCCTTCCCAGTGCCTACCTGCAATAACACAGGTGCTAACAGTGCAGGTAAAGCAGGAGGAACTTTTTCTGATGTACCATCTTTCTTAAGGAAGAGCAAAGTGCCTCTGTGAAGCACAAAACTCCCATGGAGGCATGCTGCGATCTGTGTTGGAGGTGGATTATCTCCTTCACACCTGCACTCCTGGCCATGTGGGTTAACTGATGACCTGGTAAAACCATTGGCTCTCCTCAGGTCTTGACATACTCCTCATTTATGTAGCTACAGCTACTTAGGTCTGGTAATTCTAAAAATGGCATTCTTCCCGAGCACCCAAGTCCTCACAGGAGTACAAAATTAAATATGCAGGGCAAAAACAAGACAAGGAAGAATAACCCTGTGTTGCATGGGAAGTGTGTGTAATTTTGGTTACTGCTCTGCATTTTTTTATGTCTGCCAAATACATGAGATTGACAAGTAAATAGACAAAAATATATATGTTGAAGCAAAAAAAGCTAAGAAAAGCAGTATTCTAGTGAAGTTCTGAAAACAGCTAACCGAATAAATCTCCTCAAATACACAGCTTTGCTACCCAGGGTGGCTGTTTGGTTCAGGATTTTCCCAATTAGCATTATAAACATACCAAAGTGCAATGCATATTTTCGAGTAAAATGCCTAAATGGATTATTACTGTTGGATAGCAATTAAAATGATTGAGTAGTCCAATCTATGTCCTGGTGTAATGCCAAGTACCAGAGCTCTGATTTATGCATTTCCCCCTCCTCCCCATGCTACTTCTGAAATGGGACAGCGTGGGAAGCCTGGCAGCACAGGGGACAGAACTCCTCTCAGCACTATCAGGCCACTTGTTCCTTGAATTCCCCTCCAGGAAGTGGGATGGTGAGAGGAGAAGAGACTTGTCGCTTCCCATCCCTGCTGATGAATGGGGCCAGGATTTCTTTGGACTGCAAGTGAATTCACTGGGCCAGATGCTCAGGCCAAGCCCCAGGGCTGCTTGTTCCTAGGAAGGAAAGGTAGAAGATTCCTGAGGTAGTCTTTTTTTTTGTTTCTTTGTTTTGTGTTATGGTGAAGTTCCTGTCTCAAAAGTGATGCTTATATTTTAGTCTCAGTTTTCAGTGCTGCCCCCTAAGGCAGAGGATACAAGAAGGGAGCATCATTTTTATGACAACAAGGATGCATCTTTTGCAATTGTGACTCCCTTTGGCTGGAATGTGGGATGCTGTGGCTGGCCTGCTGTGTTTTCTGTCTTTCTCTGGGACAGCTGAATTGAGTATCACAGGAACAGATAGGTTCATGATGGATGGACTGGCAGAACCAACATATTTTAAAGAGGTTAATAAGAGTTTTGTAGCTGTTATTTATTACCAGGACAGGGAACGCCTACATGTGTCCCTATCTCTTATTGCAGTAGTAACGCTTGTCTTGAAAACCAGCTCATCAGCTTTCCCCCAGGCACTCATCTGCTTTTCCCTTCCTTACAGTTTCTCCAGGCCATGCTGCCCATTTAGCATTTCCCTGAACTACAAGGGACAGACTGAGTGTCTGGGAATGTAACAAATCATATGACCCAAAACAGCCTGCATTTTTTTTTCCCCTGTTACTGGATCACTCAGGTGTTCTTGCTTTGAATCTCCCTCTTTGTAACCTACCAGGCTATTCGTGGCTGGCAGGTTGTCGGGACAGGGGCAGTTTGACAGAGCATGCACAGCGCAGAGGAGCGGTCTGACCTGCTCACGGCTCCACGCGCTGCTGCTCTAGTGACAGCGGTGATTTTTCATGCCTGTTATTGGAAGAAGAAAGTAACTGTTTGCAGTAAGCCACATACTAATCAGGAGCTTTTGGGGACCTTTTCCTGTTTGTTTTCCTCTCCGAGTGACTCGCCTCTGAGCAGGACACTTTGCAGCCCCGAGCCTATGTCAGCCCTGCCGGGGTCTGGCATTTGTCAGTCACTCCGAAGATGGGAGCTCAGATGGAAAACGGAGAGGTTTTCCCAGCTGCCAAACACTGTTCCTACTATGGGAGGCTTTTGGTCCCAACCTTATAGAAGCTGTCAGTGCTCTGGCTGCTGGGCAATGCTTCTGCCAGCCCGGGGCGAAAAAGGAAAGACAGGGTTGTCCAAGTCTCTGGCCGGATAACGCCCGAATTTCAGCGCCACGTGATGCAGCTGTTTAGCAGCTTGTGCATGCAAATTCTGTTGAAAACCAGAGGGGCATGGGAGAAAAGGAAGAAACGTTTTGTTTCTCCTCTCCCCTCCTCTGCCTGTTTTTTTCATGCTGCTGTTCTCCTGCCCTGCTCCTCAGCTATTTGGCAGAATCGCTGCCATTGCAAATGTACGTGACTAATCTGTTACTTGAGGAAACGATTCACAGGCATGACTGACCTAGGCGGTCAGGGAGCTGATGGGATCCTGTGCTGGGAGGAGTGTTTTGGGGATTTTGGGGGTTTGGTGTGCTTTTTTTTTTTTCTTTCCCCTAGAGGGTTGCTCCCTCTGTTAACTGATGGGAGAGAGATACCCATCGGAGTGCTAGATGCACGGATAGGGTCTCTGTTAAAGAGGTGGCCACGCTCTTCCCAGCCCCAGGGGCAGATGTGCTGCACCAGGACTGCACGTCCCCCTTCCTCCCCAGCCACGTGGATGCCGTTCCCTTGCGGTGGCACGGTGCCATCGGCCACAGCGTGCTCGCCGGAGTGCAGAGGTTCTGGAAGGTCTGGGTGTGAGATTAGGGCAGATCCTTACTCGTTCGTCTCCCAACCAGCTCAGGCAGACACCCGAGGCCGTGGGACCGGAATGCTCTGACCTCAATACAGCCAGGCACTGTCCCTCCAAGCCCGGTCCTCGCCTCCCTCCACCTCTTTGCTTTGCTCCGTTTCAGCTGTGCATCCTTAAGTGATTCAGGGGCTCCGGGCCAAAGGGCTCTTTGCCCCGCTGGGCTGATCCTGAAGAGAAACGGTGATGTGCCAGGAGGTCTGGGAGGCAAATGTCATTTCATCACTGTTCTCCCGGGAGAGGTAGAGGGATCCAGCATGGGAACAACGGGGGTGGGGGGGCAGGGGTTAATGAGGAGAAATGGGATAAATTAAAGAAGGGAAAATGTAAGCCAAGTATTTGGAGAAAACATATGTTTAAATGCTGTCAAGCCAAGAATTATTTTCTCAAAAAAATAAGTAAATTCCAGAGAATGACTAAATTATTGGACACAGCTCCTAACTAGGTACCTTGAAAATGTGTTGAATCAGGCTGTTGGTGTGAATTACTAGCCCAGCTCTGGAAAATATACCCTAGGGAGCACCAGCTTTCCTGGTTTTCCACTGATCTTAATGCCAAAGTGAAATCTCCTGAGGCAAAGGGACATTAACTAACTTACAGTGCCATCTAGCCCCATCTAAGACATAAGACGTCTATGAGTGGTTGCTAATTTTGTTCCTGTAACTGGGAGGCTGAGTCACTTCAGCTCTAACCCACCTCCTAGGTCATGTGCTTGTGGATATAAGTGTATCCTGTGCATGCACTGGGATGTATTTTTAAAAACCTGTCCATGAGCCATAAACGTAAATGCCTGACCGGGAGCCATCCCAGCTGGACAAATCCTATGTGTTTTCATGGCCACTCGAAGTGGGGAGGGCAGCTCAGTGTTGCTTAGGCCTGGCTGGCCCTTCCCATTGATAAGACCTTACTTTGGATAGGCCAGGGATTTGCCAGCCTGCAGGTGCTTGAGCTGGCAGCGTTGGGTGCTGGGTGCTTGCTGCAGGCTATTTGTAGGGACTTCTCCCCAGAGCAGTGTTTGTAACTTGTAACTTGTAACAATGCTCAGAGCACAGGTTTCCACTCTCTGAGGGTAAAAAAAGGCAAATATGAAAGCAACAGTGCTGCTGCTACTGCTCATCTTGTGAAGCATGCAGGGGGCAGAGGGTGGTGGCTCCAGCTCCTGCTGCCCACACTGTGCTGTGACTGTACTCCTGCACCTTTCACTGCACCCACCACAGACACATCATCCCCTGAGAGATGGGGACAGGGGGTGAACTTTGGAGGGGGTGAACCTATCAAAGGCCACAGAGTAGAAAAAGATGCCTTGGGCTCCCTGGTACAAGGGTTCAAGGCTCTCTGAAGTCTATGAGAGTCCTAAAATTGCTGTTTTAGCTCTTTGGGCCTCTGCTTTTTACCCTTGTGGCTCCAGAGGGATTCAGGGGTTGTTGCTGGGGCCCATGGGTTTGGTGCAATATTTTTGTTTTGAGTCTGCAAAGCTGGTGCCAGCCTTTCTCTTCTGCCTTGCAAGAGACTAATGCAGGGAAGCTGGCCAGACGGCCAAAGGTAGCGAAGAACCCTTTTTCTACAGAGGAAAACACCCATTATCCTAACTGGGCTTGGATTACCAGTGGTTTTTTTTGCACTTTCTGCTTTATGTTTCTTTTTTTTTTTTTTCTTGTGTGCTTGCAGTAATGTCCGTAGCCAGACATATGCTCATGGCCTGGAATGAAGTCGACTGCAATTACATCCTAAGGGAGTCACTCAACAGGGGTTTTGTGGAGGCAAGACGCAGGCTCTGGTGGAGCTGCACATGTGCTGTTAGACCTCCAACTGCACTCGCTCTGCCTTCAGCTTTGTGGGAACGAGGAGCAGCAGGCTCAGAAATACAGCCAGTCTGGTGCACATCTGGAGGCAGTAATTGGAGGTAAAGTGTGCACCTTCTGTTCTCAATCGAATGAGGTGTTTTCTTGCATTTGTGATTTCAGCGCATCAGCACCAAAATTCATTCTTTAAACACACTTGCTCCCCATCTCCCATGCTCTGTGCTGGTCTGAACCTTCTTGAAGCATAAAGGTGCTGGGAGCTGGGTTGCAGGGTCAGGCCTCTCTCCTGTAAGGCTCCTTGTGCTTACTTCCTTTATCTCCAAGAGCAGCCAGAAGCACACGCTGTGGCAACATAATCATTTAATCCAGGCTGGTGAAACCTGTTCTCCAGATGAACAACTGACAGATCGTTTGCTCTGTAGCTCTGCATATGAATGCAATGTTTGTTGGGGTGGATGGATGCCGGTGCCAGTTTTCCACTCCAGTTTCCAACAAAACCAAGCAGCAGCCTGACCATGAATCTGCTTCTAGCTCCTTCCTCTCCTTGCTGCAGCCACATTAGTGCTGGGGCTCTCCCTCCCTGGCTGCTGGCCACTGATGTGGATGCAGTAGGTCTACAGATTCCTGGCAGGCGGCCGCAGCCCTCGGAGGAGCAAAGCAGGCCTGTGGCACCCGGGATAGGAACATGTTTGCCTGGGGAGGCAGGTGATACCTGAAAGGGTGCAGCCAAAACTAACAAAGGTGTGTTCAGAGATAGATACAGTTTGATCTTTAGCCTCTGATACAAACCTTGCCTTGGCTGGGGAAGCTGCTCTGCCAAGCCCTTTTGTAAGGGTGTAACAGCCTGGCGGATTGCTGGTGATTCCAGCAGTGGGTTGGAGTGAGGGACATGTGCTGCTGCCTCCCTTGCAACTGCTGTGAGTTAGCAGGGGCAAGGGAGAGGTGCACTCCCTGTTTTAGGCCTCTGAAGTCCTCAGGTCTGAATGTCAGATGTGAGGAGATGGTGCTCTTATAGTCTCATGTGCAGTCATAGAATTACAGAGTGGCTTGGGTTGGAAGGGACCTTAAAGATCACTGAGTTCCAAGCCCCTCTGCCATGGGCAGGGACACCTTCCACTAGACCAAGTTACTCAAAGCCCTGTCCAACCTGGCCTTGTACACTTCCAGGAGTGGAACATCTACAGCTTGTCTGAACAGCCTGTTCCAGTGTCTCACCACGCTCACAGTAAAGAATTTCTTCCTAGTATCTAATCTAAATCTATTTTCAGTTTAAAGGCATTACTTCTTGTCCCATCACTACGTGCCCTTGTCAAAAGAGCAGAGCCGGTGGTTCATTGCACATTGTGCAAATGCATGTGCTTATGTAGGTTTTCTGAGTGCCCAGAAAATCTGTCATCTCCTAAGTGCTGGAGATAGTTCTGGTGAGCAGCCTGTCCTGCTCTGCTGCGGTCCTTGTTTGCTGCTTCTCTGGTTTCAGAGTCCATCCCTTCCAGATTTTGTAATGCAAGCAGCAGCTGACAGTCTCACGGCCCAGCTGATGGCTTGGTGGTGGCACGAAACCAGGGAGAGGGCTGTGGTGTGCACTGGTGGCAGCCTCTGCGCCGACAAACAGCATTAGAAACTTACCAGGTGAATACGTTATGCTTTTGCTGATGTATTCTTTATTTTTGGCTTAAGGAGCAAGCTGAGGGCTGAAACTTTACCAGGGCCAGCTTAAGCCTCTTGAATTGCCTGATCTGCTTGCACTGCCTCTGAGGATGGAGAGCTGAAAGAAGCTGCTTGCATTCAGATTGCAATCCAGACTCCTTTAAAATGCTTTTTTTGAGAAGAGCATGCATTAAATATCTTTGGGGCCAGCACCATGAGGTTGGCCCAACCTCCAGAAACACTTTCCAAAGCTTGTTGTCCAGAATAGTGTGCTCTAAATATGCACTGCATCCCCCTGCACTAGCTGGTCCAACCTACTGTGACCATACAACAGGGTTTTTCTTTCAGCTCAGAAGAGATTCATATTAAGGTCTGTATTACTTGCACAGTGAAACAGCTTCTTTTTCTTCCTTGTTCCCTGTTACACACCTCCAGTGCCTGTCTCTGTGCTGGATGAGAGCCTGTGGGGAGTTCAGGGAGTGCAGATCTGGGCCGTGTATCACCCTGTCACCAGGACCAAGCTGGGAGAGGTCAGTACATGTGCACAGAGCAATGCATGCTGTGCTGGGGAAGGGGGTGGAGGATGGGAGGTTTGAAACCCTCAGTGGTATTTTATCTTCAGTTTAGCATGGCTCAGGTTTGTCAGCAAAACACCATGGTCCTGAAATGTCAAGCCTGAGGCAGAACTGGGAAAAGAACATCCTAGAGCTCCTGGGTTTCTGTCTAGGGCTTTGGACACAGCTGCAGTCAAAGAGTCCCCCTTCCTGAAAGGAGAGAGATGTCAGAGTGTAATGTTTACATCAGTTATGTGAAGTCCACTCAGACCTATTTAACCCCCTGCCTCTGCATAACTTTTTTGGCAAGCATTAACTAATAAGGAAGGGAGTAAATCTTGCTTGAAGTTATTTTTCTTCCTGCTCCTGTGTCCCACCCCCAGGCGCCCCATGGCAGGTGCTACAGAGGCGAAAACCAGTGCTCCTGCAGAGACAGATTAGCAGCACACAAAATGATCTCTCTCCTCCTTGCGCACCCCAGAGCCCGGAAACTCCCCCATCTCTCCAGCCTTGCAGCCCAGCTGTCCCAAACCCCAGACAGCAGGGATGGATAACAGCAGGCTGCTCTCTGCACTGCAGCCCAGGCGATGGAGGAGATAATGGGAATGATTTCTTGGTACAAGTACAAGCATGAATCCTCTGAAGAAATACTAAGTCTAGTTGCGGTGAAAAAAAATAGAAAAATAAAGCAAATGCACACACATGCACACACACAACCTCCACCTCATGTAACATTGGAGGGTTTGGTTCTGTCTGACATTTTTGCTCAGCTGCTGGTCCTTGAACTCCTCCCATTGTGGCTCCACCACTGGAGCAACAGCTGGTGTGCTGAGGTGCAGTGCAGGGCTGACAGCTCTCCTCGCTGCAGCTCAAGCCTTGCACTCTGTTACTGGGGGATTTCCTTGAAGCCCTCGTGCCTCTCTGCCAGAGTGCTCGGATTGTGTGAGAATTGTGCCTTTTGACGGAAGAAAAAGGGCCGTGGGGGGAAGCTAATTAAGAAAATATGTTTCTAGCACTGCACTCAGGATAGTGTAAGAAAATTAACAAATAGGAAATGAGTGTGACCTACAGTGAGTAAAATAATAATCTTTTTGCCCCGAGCAGGGCTGTATGAGCTGTTTGGATGACATGTGGTGGAGAAGGGGTGTGGAAGAAAATGGAGCCCTGCTCAGTGCTGCAGGCCTTTTGCCACTGCAACTGAAAAAATAAAAACTTATTTTGCCACTCTGGATGCTACCTCATGGCAGGCAATTGCTTTAGCTATGGCAAATGAAGCCCAAGGAAGGGTCCATCACAGATTAACTTCTAAGCCTTAGGGTGTTTTGCTAAGTGAGGTGCCAGACCAGTCTGTGGAAATCTTGTCCTTGAATTATTATTCCTTTTAAGTGTTAGACTTGCCTGCAAAGATGAAGTGTTTCCTGGCCTTGCTTTTCAGTATTGCTATTCTTTCCATCCTCTATTGCTTCCACAGTGGGTACAGAGACATGAGCTTTCAATACCTGCAAATTTCCATCTGGTTTGTTAGCAGCACTCCTCATTAAGAGGATTATGAAAAATTGGAGATGCTACAGGTAAGCATCCAAACAGTAATCCTGGCTTCCACAATGAGGCAGTGTGTTTTGTGTGGTTAGAGCAGCAGGAACAGGACTCATGAGTGACAGAGCAAAAAATCAGTGATTGCTGTTTGGCAGGAGATACTTAAACTTTGTCAAGCTAGGCAAGTATCTCCATTGTGGTCTCTGACTCACAATTCAAGTATGCTGGGAACATTTGAGGGGGCTGGGTCAGTTCTTTAAGCAGTGGGAAAACAAGGCTTTAATGCATCACGGCATAACTTTGCGTCTGTGCTCTACTGTTCTGCCTTTCTTTGAGGAAAGTGGTGTGGCTGGCGGTGGGGAGAGGGAGGTGTTGTGAAACCACACATACACACACACTCACATGTGATTTTAATCCCTCCTAACAGTGTTTCAGACTCATTTGACTGTGGTGGCTGAGCTGAGCCACTTCTGACTTGCCCTCCTGAAGGTGAACAGAGGACAAGGCTGTGTGGTGGGGCTGGTGACAACTCAGCTTCATCCTCTGCTGCAGCAGCCTGGCTGAGGTATGCAATGCAGAGGAGCTTGTGGAGGGGCTCACCAGCCCCTTCCAGCTATTCACTTGCACTCTGTGGGCACAAGAGTGTCACAAACTGGCCAATGAAACCAGGCTTGCAGCTCTGGTGTGTGGTCATTGTGGTGGCAAAAAGCAGCCGGGCTGTTCTGGTGAATCAGGCTGTGAGGTAGGAAGGCTTGCCAGCAGCTGGGCTCTCCTGCTTCCTTCCACTGCTGCAGATAACGCCGTGCAGCCTCCCGAGGAGGGAGGTGCATTTATGCCCTTACCAGAGGTGTTTTCTGTTGATATGGTGTGTTCCTGCACATGGAGGGGAAGGCAGATATGGCCAGACATCCTCTCCCAGATCCTGTTGCGTGGGTGAGAGCGGCTGCTGGCAGTGGGGTTGCTCCTTTGTGCTCCTCCGGCTGGAGGCAAGCACCCATTTGGGGATGCTTCCTGGAAAATACAATTGTACAGTGAGCAAATGCTTTCATTCCATGGCTTTGCATCTCCTGCTCCTGGGAAGGGCTGGAAGGAGAACCAGGAAATGTTGCTGGAAAAGTATGGCCAAAAATGGTCAAGACCAGGTAAGGAGCAGCCATATGGCAGATGAGCTGCTGGCTCCGTAATTAAGCCAAGTGCTTGGGATGCAAGAGGCTTGGCTGTGCTCAGTTGAGAGCCTGGCTTCCTGTGTGTTCCTCCCTGCTATGATTCTGACCAGAAATTCCATTTTTGACCTGAAAAACCTTCCAGATGAAAATTTAATTATAAAAGTGATGTATTCCCACAAGAAACTTCAGTGTCAGCAAATAAGCATTTTTTTTCTGAAAAACTATTTTATTCATACACACAAAAACCTGGCTCCCATTGATTCCATGCTAGAGCATTACCCTGGTAAAAACTCTGTTGATTTGTTTAATAAAAATGACTATGGTTTGCAATTAGCATCCATTAGGCATACAAGTTGCAAAGAATTGACACTGGTCCTGAAGTCCTCTTGCACAGGATAAATTTTCTTGGCAAGTTATTAAATCATGACCTATGCTATATGTGTGATTTATAAAAGGTTTCTGGCAGCGGAGAAGTGGGATGAATCAATCATGAGAGTGTTAACCCAGATAACAAGATTTTCTTTCCTTTGGTGCAACAAATTCCTTGCTTTCTGCAGAGCAAAGGTGCAAGCGTTTTTCTCCGGATGATGTGACTTGTAACATGGACTTTGTAAATATTTTCCTTATGTAAAGGTCTTTGCTCATGGTTGTTACTGGTTCCATATTTACTTGGGATCTTTGCATGCAGAGGATGGCTTTTGGCTTGTGAAGAGGAACTTCTCTGGGGCTGGACCATTTCCCCTCACACTCCTGAGTCTCTCCAAGATTGTGTGTAATGCTCAGAAAGGCTGCTAGGGGCAAGGTGCTTTTCTGCGTCTAACAGAAAATTCTGCAAGTTCATCCATAAAGGCCAGATAAAATAAAGCTTGTAAAGTCAACATGTTCAAGAAGATATGCCGTTCTGGGAAACAAGTGGAGAGGAGGTGTGTATTTATGTGGACAAAAGCAGTCCAAACTGTAAACCATAATTTATCTGTTAGCTCATTAATGCATCTGATGCTGACTAATTCCAGGGGTGTTCCTGCTGCCCAGCAGCAAAAGTGCAAATAAGTGTACAGCTGTGATTTAGTGCCAAATATTTGAACACTTTGTGACAATTCAGGCCACCCACTCTCTTAAGTAAATACAACTTCTGGAGAATCATTTCAAACTGGGCTGAAGTGAAGAGCAGCCACTTTCATGTGCATCTCAGCCAAATGGCCCTTAGGTATTTGGGGCCAAACTTTGCCTTCTGTTACACCCCTGGAGCCCTCATTCACTCCAAGGTTTGCACTATGTAGCTGAGGGGCAGAGCTGACTCTTGATGCTAATCTGACTTTTTCTAGCTCAGTAAGTACAGCTTCACATGTAAATGTAAATGTGGAACAGATCTGGACTCGATTAGCTCCTGAATCCTTGACAAAAAGCCATAACTGTTTATCCAGATGATGTTTCTTTCTCTCTCTCTCTTTTATTTTCTCTACACTTTAAACCTAAGGTTTTAATGGGCTTGTGAAATAAATACATGAGTGTAGATTACAGTGGTATCAAAGGTGTGAGGAAAGCCCTTCTCTTCTCCTCAGCAGGGCTAAATGATCACTTGGTGCACACTTCAGTTGTGCTCTCCAGAGCCTTGGGCAGAGGTGGCTGCGGATCTGACTGATGGTGGGAGGGAGGGTATTTCCAAGACAACACTTAGCCTGGGGCTCTCATTACAGATGTGAAGGACCTGTGATAGATATCTTTTTTTTTTTTTTCCTGGTAGGCAGTGAAATCTGTGCTAGTGGCTATATCTGGGGCACAGGGTTGTTGGGGGAGGAGAAAAACAAGGGAATATGGAAAAAAATTGTATTTATCAGGGTAATCTAGTTTAGGAGCACAAGCACTAAAACATTTTAATCACAGTCATACGGCTGTGTGTTACTTCAGGGCAGAATTAAGGCTATTTGTATTCCTTGGTAGCACACTGCCACACTTCAACAAGTTTGAATTTATTTTAAGCATAACTTTAACTCTGAATTCCCTGGGTTTGTAATGTCTGGCCTGGAAATAAATGCAACCTCTTTATATTGTACTTTACTCTTAAAATAGGCTTTCCACTTTAGCTCCATTTCTGTTGGCTCGGCAAGAGCATGGGCTGTCATTTCCTGCCCCGCTGGGTTTGCTGTTTAAATGGAGAGGGCGGTGTATCCGAAAAAAGGAACACAGCAGTAAAGCTGGGATGGGAGAGGGATGGCACTCCCTGGGCAGCTGTGCCACAGCTCAGTTATTGCCTTAACTGCCCATGCCTGACTATGTCCTGCATGAATGTGTGGCTACCTTTGGCACAGAGGTGCTTTCCTTGGGGGTAGAAGGAGCTCATAAGGGGTCAAAGTTTCAAATTCAGTTTCATGCTGTGGAAGTGACACTGTGATCTCAGCTCCCAGTAAGGCCCCTGGAATTGGTGGGATGATGTTCAGCTCACACCAGGCTGCTTGTGAGCTTGGCTGACACCTGTGGAGCTGCGTGCTGTAGGTCTTCATGTGCCATGATGGAGAGGCTGCTCCTGGCCAGGCTGGGCACAGCTGGCCCAGCTGCGTGCCCAGGGATGGGGCACAGGGATAGTCCCCTGCAGGAGAAGTTACTCTGTTTGCCTCCTCGCAGGGGAAATTACCTCCTCCTCCTCCTGTGATGGGGAAGGCTGGTGGGTCAGGGAGCTCTGGGGACACAGTCCATGCCCTGGCTGTTTTTAATATGGATTTCTTTGGACAAGGCTGCTTCTTGATAGGAGAGAAACGGTATAATTCCTGGAGTTTCTCTGCCTTGGCTTCTGCCTGCAGCCATTACCTCCTTCCCTCACTCCCAAGCCATCCTGCTGGGCTTCTTCCCTTGCTACACATCCAGAGACACAGTGAATACATACGTCCCACTCTCTCCCTTGCTCTCCTGTGCAAGTTCCCTCACTCTCTCCCTCATTTCCCTCCCAATACACCCATGCCCTACCCCCTGACTAAAGCAAAATTTCCCTCTTTTTTTGGCAGCTGGCCTTCCCAGGGGCCCAGACTAACAGAAGCCTGAGCCCTGACTGACTGTGCCTTGGCCAGAGCAGAGCAACTCTTTGCTGAGAGATAATGTTGCCTTAAAGGAGAAGGGATTTTTTTTTTTTATTTCCCTATCTGTTTTGGTATCTTGCTCACCCATTTGTTTCTAGGCTCCCATGAGGAGAATGATGCTTGTGCCTGGGACCTGCTGCCTTCCAGTCACCTACTGGGAGTTCCCCTCTTCTTGGACAATCTTCCTGCCTGTGGAGTTCACCTTTGAGCCAGGCCTCCCGTAATTAAAGCAAGCTTGCTTTTGACTTTCTGCAAGCTCTGGATTTTTGCAAGGCCTTTCCAGGACTTGTAGCTTTCCTCCAGCTCTGCCCTTGCAAGCCAAATGATGAGGCTTCCAGGGTTTCTCCCGGGGGATGGCTCCAGTGCATGCATCTCACTGTCAGGAAGCTTTTCCTGACACTCAGCCTAAATTTTCCCCTTTTCAAATGTCATCCTGGCACTCCTACTTAGCATGCACTTTCTGTGCGTCTCACTCCCTCTGAGCAGGCTGTGCTTTTCCCTCTCCACTGCCTGGGCTCTTTCTGGTGCTTGCTGGCTGTCACCCACTTTTCTCGCACCCGCCTCAGCTTGGCCAGTCCAAGCACATTATCTTACAGCTCATTTCCCTCTATAAATCAAACCTCCCAGTCATTTTCCTCTCTTTTTTTTTTTTCTTAGCTATTTCTTCTTTTTTCTTTTTTTAAAATTTTTCTCCTTTTCCCTTCTCCCCACCACACAGGAGGGATTTTTGGGTGTCTGCCCCATGGTTCAGAACATTTTTCTCTCCACTTTCACTGGCAAGGATTTTAGTATAAAGTGCTGACATTTCTTTGTTGCCGTGGGCAGCTCCCTCTCAGAGTAATGAATGGCTGGGAATGGGTAAATGCACAACCAGAGGTCCTGGGAGCAGCCCAGGCAGGTGCCCCTCAACCTGTGCCATGCTCATGCAAACTCTCCAGTACAGACTGAGCTCCCACTGTTGCCTTCCTCTGTGTGGAGTCATGATCACTCTCCCCTGTTTGGACTCTTCCCATGGATTTTGTGGATCTGAGGATATTAAACCTCTGCTGAGTTAGGTCTGTGTGGGCAATGACCTTGAGTTCAGGGAGGACTGGAAATTAAGAGGGGCAGGCTGTGCCTCATGGTGTGCCCACATGAAATGGCTCTGTGTGCCTTATTTCTTTATCAAGCCAGCCTGAATGTGCTGCCTGATGAGGAACAGAGCAGCACCAGAATGGAAAAGAGCAAGAGAGGTTGCTTTTCCTTCTGTGTCCAACTTCTTTGCTACCACATGATATGGATTTTGTTCAGGATCAGGACCTGGGCTGAAGGGCTGAGCTGCACTCCCACTTTGCAATGCCACTGGCATTGAGTTCTTGCTTTGCCGTAGCCAGAAAATGAAGGTTTCTCCATGCAAAGCAACAAACACAACCGTGGAGGTTGCCATGACAGCTCCGAGGAGAAACTGGGTCAGCCCTGCAGTCTGTGGAGGGGACCAGTCGTGGCTGCCTGGTGGTCACCTGCAAGCCCACAAGGGCAGATGTGTTCCAGCACTCTGTGTTTTCTGGGAGGAAACCAAAGAGTTTCAAACTTGGTTACCATTTTAAAGTTAGTGTGGCTAAAATGGTTGGTTGGAACCCACACCACTACCATGGCAACAGATACATACACATTTTTTTTGGAACATGAAACGAGAGCAACTTTTCTGGTACATAAGTAACTCTTCAGAGGAGGAGATCCTGAGGAACTAGAATTAGGAATAACCTACTGAGGGGACTGGAGATATCAAACCAGTAGAACTGAATACAGGATCATTTCAAAATGAAAAAGGAAGTCAAGGATGAATGGTGCGGCTGACAAAGTGCTTTGGCCAATAAAATTCCTTAAATAATAGCATCCTCCATGGACTTAAAACCAGTTATGAAACACATCACTGGTTTCATGTCAAAATAGATTTTTCAATAGATAGAAGTGCGTGTTCATTGATTATTGATCCCTTTGGAGAATGTGGTCACAAGTGTTTTAGGGGAGCATTGCTGAGAATTGTGGAAGATCTATCCTTTTTTTCCAGCCATTTACCCTCATCACCTTCTATATATCCCACTTGAGAATATTATACTGATCTTTTAATTCTCCTTTTCTCTTCCTGCTTGCCACTTTGGAGACAGAAGACACTAGGGATCTGGGTACCCTTCTTGAAGAACAGAAGCGACGGGTAAGGCACATCAAACAGTCCCTGCAGTGGAAGCCAAAGTCACCATTGTTCCTTTCCTTTGTCATCACCATAATGCTGTGCAGAAGGACAGACAGTGATGGCCCATCTCCCATGGGAGATGTTTTATAACAGAGTAGTTTTAGGCTTAAATCCAGCTCTTCTTTTGTGTAAATACCACTGACAAGTAATGGTGTGACCTGTTTAAGTGTGACTATACAATCTGTGGTTATTTCCATGTAAAAGAAAAGACATACTTTTGTGGCAACCAGGAGATTTCTGGGGAATTGCACGTGTGAAATATAAATTAATGCATTGAACAGCCTTTTGTACACACACACGTGGACACACACAAAAGCATGGATCGAGTTGCAAATTTGCTCCATGAAAGTGGTGTTGATTTTGAAGGTTTTGGTGCTGCCTTTTGCAGCCTTTTTCCTGTCACAGAGGCAAGGAGCACCAGAGGGTTTGCCCCACGGGGCACTGACAGCCTGGCACTTTGCACTGCATGGCTGGAGGGTCACTGAGCCTGGCATTACCTGGCCAGGAGCAGAGTTGTGGCAGTGAGCCCTAGCCTTAGGAAGAGGCTCTGTTTCTGTGCAGGTAGCCAATATTGCACTGCTGGGACAGTGGTGACAGCCATGACAACAGAATGATGATCTGTGCTTGCTGAGCACCACCACTGCACAAGCAGTACTTTTCTGAGATCAAACTGAGCCCTGGCTCAGTCAGCTGGCACCAAGGCTGGGCTGGCCACAGGATCTTTCAGCACTGGGTTGGAGTCCCTCTGAGGCATCAAAATATGCAAATCCTTCCTGCTGGCCTCCTCCTTGACCCTGTCTGGATGCGAGGTCCCCACCCAACCTGCTCTATCACTCCCCTCCTCAGCTGGACAGGAGAGAGAAAAGGCTCCTTGATGGAGATAAGGTCAGGTAGAGATCACTCAGCAATTACAGTCATGGGCAAAACAGACTTGACTTCAGGGAATTAGTTTAATTTATTATCAATCAAATCAGAGTATGATAATGAGAAATAAAACCATGTCTTGAAAACACCTTCCCCCCACTCCTCCATTCTTCCTGGACTCAACTTCACTCCCAAATTTTCTACCTGCTCCCCACAGGGCAGGGGGATGGGGAACTGGGGCTACAGTGCAGGGGGAACAGGGAACTGGGGCTGTGGTCAGTTCATCACATGCTGTCTCTGCTGCTCCTTCCTCCTCAGAGAGGGGACTCCTCACATTCTTTTCCTGTTCTAGCCAAGGGTCCCTCCCATGGAAGACAGTCCTTCATTAATTTCTGCAAGGTGAGTCCTTCCCACGAGCTGCCAGTTCTTTATGAACTTCCCCACTGTGGGTCCCTTCCACAGGGTGCAATCCTTCAGGAACAGCCTGCTCCAGTGTCAGTCTCCCACAAGGTCACAAGTCCTGCCAGCAAACCTGCTCCAGGGTGGGCTCCTCTCTCCAGGGCCGCAGATCCTGCCAGGAGCCTGCTGCAACATGTGTTTCCCATGGGGTCACAGCCTCCTTTGGGCATCCACCTGCTCCAGCATGGGGTCCTCCACAGTGAATATCTGCTCCACTGGACCTGTGGATCTCCATGGGCTCCAGAGGCATAGCCTGCCCTTGCTATGGGCTGCACCATGGGCTGCAGGNCAAATTTTCTACCTGCTCCCCACAGGGCAGGGGGATGGGGAACTGGGGCTACAGTGCAGGGGGAACAGGGAACTGGGGCTGTGGTCAGTTCATCACATGCTGTCTCTGCTGCTCCTTCCTCCTCAGAGAGGGGACTCCTCACATTCTTTTCCTGTTCTAGCCAAGGGTCCCTCCCATGGAAGACAGTCCTTCATTAATTTCTGCAAGGTGAGTCCTTCCCACGAGCTGCCAGTTCTTTATGAACTTCCCCACTGTGGGTCCCTTCCACAGGGTGCAATCCTTCAGGAACAGCCTGCTCCAGTGTCAGTCTCCCACAAGGTCACAAGTCCTGCCAGCAAACCTGCTCCAGGGTGGGCTCTTCTCTCCAGGGCCGCAGATCCTGCCAGGAGCCTGCTGCAACATGTGTTTCCCATGGGGTCACAGCCTCCTTTGGGCATCAACCTGCTCCAGCATGGGGTCCTCCACAGTGAATATCTGCTCCACTGGACCTGTGGATCTCCATGGGCTCCAGAGGCATAGCCTGCCCTTGCTATGGGCTGCACCATGGGCTGCAGGGGAATCTCTGCTCTGGCACCTGGAGCACCTCCTCCCCCTTCTTCACTGACCTTGGTGTCTGCAGGGCTGTTTCTCTGTCATATTCTCACTCCTCTCTAGAGCTGCAGTTGCTCTTGTGTGACAACTTTTTTTCCTTTAACACATTATCTTAGAGGTGCTACCACCACCAGTGATGGACTCAGCTTTGGCCAGCTTCAGGTCCATTTAGGTCTGGCTGGAAATGGCTCCACTGGACATGGGGGAAACTTCTGGCAGCTTCTCACAGAGGCCACCCTTAGAGCACCCCACTATAAAAAACCTTGCCATACAAACCAAATACACTGTTTTGGACATCATATCCTCTCCAAATTAATCTGAAAGCATTTCTTTCCAAAGTTTCTAGAATCCCAGAAGAGACCTTAATCCCTTCATCATCCTCCTCATGCAAAGTGTACCTGGGGTGCTGGATGGCTGAATAACCTCTCATGCACTGAGAGCCATTAGCATTTGAATTAGTGACATGAGGCTAGCAGGCGATTATCCCATTTAACAGCTGTTGAGTGCTGTTGAAGGGACACCCTCAAGAAGAACGAACAAAAATGTAGTGAATTTTTCTCTTTTAGTACGGATTTTCCTGCCTTGTATGAATATTGACATGCTTGAAGAGTGGTGCATTTTCCACAGGGACATCTTATGATTGTTAAACGTCTTTCCTGGGGAGAGCTGGACACCTCAGTACACCTACAGCATGCCAGCACATGAGAGTGAGAAAGTGGCACTGTCCCCAAACAGGAAGGGAAGTGGTCCTGCCTATTTGGGAAACAGGCTACGCCAAGCATAAAGAGAACACTCATGAGATAGCTGCAAAAAGAAGCAAAAGTTAAAGCATCTCCTCTGCTCTAGAGCACTTCAGCCATAAGAGATGTGCCTGGGATGGGCCTCACTGCTGTTCTTCTAGGTGGAAATGTGATTGCTTCAAGGGGCAGGAGGAGCCAGGCAGCAGCTAGAGCCCCCAGAGTGATATAAAACATAAACAAAAAATGCCCTCTCTGAGGATTTGGCTAGATGCAGAGAAGTGCATTTTGAAATTGTAGGATCTATCAGGCATATTGTCTAAGGAAGCCTTTCTGTATGCAGGGCATTTTTGCAAAAGAAGACAAAATGAGCAGGAATTATTGCAGTTATTAGTGCATACAAACCTCTCTCTCCTGGTATATGACTCCATTTCTCTTGACTGTGTGTTAAGAAAAAAGCCAAGTACCAGTCCTCATCATCACAAGGAAGTGCTGTCTGGGCTTCTGCATCAAAGACATTAAAACATGACTGTCCCCATCTCCCACTTGGAGCCTTGAACATGACTCATTTCGAAGCTCTGCCTTTTAGAGTAAGCTGAAGGAGCTGAGGATGCTGCACTTTCACAAGGATTCACCTATGTCATGTCCCACTGGGATGCTGGTGACCTGCCTCCCAGCCTTTCAGAAGGTCAGGTCCCTCATTCAGGTGTGTTGTTGATGCCCAATCCCCTTTCTAAAAGCTGCCTTAGCCTTGAGATATTAGTGGAAAGTTGGCTTCATTGTCCCCCTAAGATCAGCATCTCAGAGAAAACAGAAATTACCCCCCCAGGCTTTTGTCTTCAGTGGAGAGTGAGTGGGAGTGACGTGGGAGAATTGAAGTGGCTTTTTTGTCCTGCTGTGTAATGTCTGATAGCAATACGTGTATATTTGGGGGAGGTTACCAGTGCAGGGTTAGAAAATCAGTTTAAAATGGTGAGGTTGTCCCTGGGGCAGAAGTGATGAGAGTGGGCAAATAGAAATATTTTTCCAGTCTTTTCTGTGGAACTGGAAATTTTTGTTTCCTTTAGACTTAAGGGGGATAAACATTTTCTAACAAGCCAGAGGATTTTATGGGGTACAAGATTTTTCCACTTGACTTTTCAATCTTTAAATACAATTTTTGTTTTCTCTCTCACTAAATTTTTTCTTTCTCTTTGAATAAACTCCCTTTGAGGTGCATGCAGTGGCAATATCCAGGCACAGGTGAGGATATAGAAACATTTGCACTGTTAAATAACATCCTTCCTATTATTTCCTCTCTTATTATTTTTACCACTTACAGTTTAATGAATGTAAGCATTATTTCCATACAAAGTAGTGGTAGCAACAAAGATGAAGATGCCTCTTTTTAACCTTACTTGTTTCTAAGCAGGCCTTTTTCATACCATCCTTACCACTTATCTGACCAGCAAATCTGCAAATACATGCAAATGGTATTTACTGTGTTGTTACACGTACCTTGAAGCAGATGGTGAGCCAATACCAAAGCTCACATTTTTTACACCTTTATGCAGCATCTGGGGAGCTGGATTAAATTCCTGCCCTGCTTGGGGCTTCACAAAGACCTCTGCCTCTATGGCAAGTGACTCACAACTGCTGCGAATCCCAACTGCATTGTTTCAGGGTATTTTTCTTCACACAGTATGAATAAAAGAATGCTGACAACACTTCCTCCACCTCCCTGTCCCCCCTGCCCACAAGTAATGTTCCCAAAGAGCCATGCCAAGGTTTTGAGCCATTACTGTGTGTGCTGCTGGTGTCTCAGTCACCTGGGTGCCCTCCTGCTTTTTCCATGCTCTGTGGCCCAGCTCAGCTGATATTGCAGCATCCCTGGGTGCTGTGCGTGGGCTGTGCAGTGAGGCAGATGCAGGGAGCTGGGTGTGCTGCAGGATGGAACCCAGGGCAGAGGGCTGAGCCCTCTTTGCTCACTGACATGGAAAAAGGAGTGGGAAGCACTGTTCTAGGATGTGAGCTGAGCTTGTAGAAAGACTCCTGGTGACATTAAACCATCTGAAGGGCTGTTGTTAATTACTGTAAGGAGATCAGGAAGGCCTGTCCTGTAACCAGGGCTAGCAGCAGGCTGTGTGGGACTTGGGTGACCCTGAGACATCAGGAGTTGCTTTGACTCATCCACATGCTGGGCAGGAAGGAGAGGGCAATGGAAAAAGGGCTTCCCAAGCTAGGGCCTGAACTGCAGCCTGTTCGAAAGATGCCAAAGCCTGCTTGCTGTGGACACACAGAGGCCTAATCCTGTGGGCATCCTTGCTGTGCCATAGCCACTGGCAGGGTGAGGGGCCACGCCAGTGTACAAGCTGTTCCATCGTCTCTTGCAGTTTGTCCTGTAGGCTGGCTCATTGCTCCTGGACATATTGTTGCTTGCTGGCCCTATGTGCATCCCCCACTCAAAGCCTGTGTGGTTAAACATGTGAGATGGATATTGCCAGCAAAAGTGAAACCCACCTGTGGAGTTCCTTGGGAAAGTCCTCTCTGTTGAGGAGTTCAGCAGTGAAGCAGCACTGAAACCTACTCATCTTTCCTTGGGTAACACCCAGCCCTGGGGAAAATCTCCCAGGAGATCACCCTCAAACACACACACACATACAGCCCTCATCCCAAAGCTCTGCCCTTCCGCTTGCCACCCAAGAGCAGATGATTATTAGGCATGAAGGTTTCTTTCATTGAAATCTGACCTGTTTGGGGTAGGTGTCTTCTGGAATCATTACTGTAGCTCCCCCTTTTCAGAGAGAAGTAGATGTATGATGCATTTGACATCTGCTTTGGGATGAGTTGCATCTTCAATACGTCTGTTTCTCAAGTGGATCTGACATCTTTGTATAGCCAGATGAATTCTTTCCCCTCACTCAGCCACCTTTCTCATCTATGTAGCCTTCATTGCCATTCCACCCCTGAAGCACCTACACTCATTTTCATCATCTTTCCTCTCTTTTTATCACTTTGGTTTTGAAGGCCTCAGCTATGGGTCATTCCTTCCCATCCATGTGGTCCTTCCTTCTCCTGTACCTCATGGTATAACTCTCATCTCCTTGGAACCTGTGTTTCTCCATGATGCTGTGTCTTTCTGCATATTTTCTTTGGCATAATGTATCATAATTTCCAATTTTCTTACACATAGACTCGTGCAGTCTCTCCTTCCCATATCCTCTCCTTCCCCCCTCTCTTGCCCTAGGCAATGCTTCTGTTGAACTCTGTTCTTTGAGAACACATGTGTGAGCTGCCCCAAACTTTGCCTGCACAGCAGGCTCCAGCACAGCCATTAACATTGCCATTATCTTGTTTACCTCCCAGCCAGCCAGCAGCCAAGCACTGGTGGATAGATCTTCATGGACAGAAGGAGCTTTATTGGAATGATACTTCACTGATGTAAAATGTCATGTTAGAAGGGAAAACAGGCCTTGGAATGCTCACTCTGACAGTCTGCAGTCAGTTCACCTCCCTGGGATTCATCAGGTTTTCTTCTCTCTATGTTCTGCACTGAAGCCCAGACCAAGCACAGGAGTACCCATTGCATGTCCCCAGTTGTTGACCAAGCACAAGACTACTCAGGGCTCTTTCTCCAGCAGCTGCTGAGTGCGGGGGTCCTTTTATAACCTTATATCCACCACAGAGGGTTAGCATGCAGAGTAGGTAAACTGAAACCCTGCTCTGAAACCCTGGAGTGTGATGCACAGTGGGGAGCTCAGCTGGGAGCTCAGAAAGTCTGTGGCCTGTTCTCTCATCAAGTGTTGGACTTGTTCAGATAGGAGTGGACCTTTCTTTAAAGTAGACCCCTGCCCCCCATGCCGCAATGGACTCTTTCTCTTCTGCTGCTTCAGATCCAGCGATGGGAACTGCTGGGAGAGAGAAGGACTTAGGCTGCAGGATGTTTTCCCTTGTGGCTGAGGGGATGCTGTGTTTATTACCTCTTTCCCTGAGAAAACACAATTCCCCAGGGTGACTGTGCTCTGACACTGTCCCACTGTTTTAACAGTGGCTGACAGATGCTCTTTTAGCTCTTGGTCAGTATTCAGGCCATTTTGGTTATGAGGTACAACAGAGCAAGGAGCTGTACAGGTTAAGAATACTTTCTGAGACAGATGACACTGTTTGGAAAGAGGGTGTTTCCCTAGGCATCACCTCAGAGATGACTGTCATTTTTTTCAGATTTAATCACAGTACCACTTGCAGCACCGACATAGACTAAGTCTCAGCATGATGAGGTCAAAGTACCCTAAGAATGCATGCACAGACATTTGCTGGTTTACATCCAGGCCAGAAAGGACAGTGCCTGTTATTTCTTCCTGCCATGGGAGACACAGTTTAGGTCTACAAGCAGCCTCTGCAGAGCCAGAGCCGGCAACAAGTACACTTGGAACATTGGTCCTGTGGCTCTCAGCTTGGGCTGCCAGCACAGGGGTGTTTCTGAAAGTGGGGCACCATGCTGCACTCCTCCACAGCTGCCCTGCTCTCAAACACACAGGCATCTGTGGGAGAGGGGAGGTACCCTCTGGCTCAGGCATCAGCCGGATGGCAGCAAGCCTTTGACCAAGAGGAAAGGAATGCAGCATCTCCCCGTGACTGAGAAAGCTCGGGTGGTTTTGCACATAGGAAGCTCCTTTAAATGTGTTTCCTCCCACTGCCTGGCCTTTTGTTTTTCAGCCATGCTAGATGCTGGTATTGGAAAGCTGAACTCCCCAAAAGTGAACTTCCTCTCCTACTATAAACTGACCCTTGGAGTTGCTATAGCGACTGCAGAGCGGCCAGCAGGCTGTGTAAACACTCCCTCCCGCTTCCCATCACACTGGGCCTGAAAGGCTGAGCCACGGGATGTGCACAGCAACCTGGATTATGCAGGCGGTTGTGAAATGCAAACCCAACAATTTCTCTGCTTCCTCCCTGCTTCCCCTGCGGGGAGGCAAACCCAGCAGGCTGGTAGCAGGCATAAACACGCCCGTCCTGACGAATTTGGGCACATGGTGTGGTACCGCAGAAACCAAATCCAGACACTTACCTGGGGAGCTTGAGCAAGATGTGGAAATATATGGTGCAACTGGATCCTCTGCAACATCTGATTCCCTTGGCCTCACTAACTGTGGAGTTTCCAGCTGTGTGGGGGGAGCAGTTTGGTATACACTGTCACAGCTCCTTTTATGTAATTAATTGCAACAATCGACCGAGTGTGAAATCCATCAATTTCTGTGTCCTCTGTTGCTCACTTTGATGTCAGCTCTCCCTCTTTCATTTTCTTCCTTCTTCTTCTTCTTTTTTTTTTTTTTTTAATGCATTTCATTAAAGTTCCTGACTCTCTGAGTCACTCTCTAAGCATTGATGTTCACGTCTGTATCCATCCCTGTAAAACCAGGTCAGGTATTTCAGCGGCAGTAACCTGAGTGACACACTGAAGCATGTGGGAAGGTGTTTCCCAAGCACAGTGGGATATGCATCCCCTCCAGCCACTGCAGATGTTCTTCCAAAATGGCAGGTACTGCTTAACCAGGGATTTTGTGCGAGGAAAGCTAAACTACCCTACCAGGAGATAATCAGCTCTGCTCCCATGGCATTGTGATGCATCTTGCTGGGTTGTCTTCAAGAAATAAGGTTGTTGTTCCACCACAACAGACCTGGGACTGCTTGAAAAAGCACAAAGCACATAATCTCAAAGCTGTGTAAAATGAAGCCCCTGCTCCAATGCTGTCTGGAGGAGCCATTCAGAAGTGCCAGGCACCCTGCAAAACACCCATCTCTGCCAACTGCCAATACACTCTTTTGTTTCACTGTTAAGAGACTTCCTGGCACAAGGATGGATGGATGGATGGATTTACACATCCCATCTTTATGTGTGCTGGGTGTCACTGACCAAGCTGATCAATACGTACCTTTGATCAGACACCTGGCTATACAATCACAAGCTGTCCGGGAATTCCCTGAATTTCCATCCTTTCTGCCACATCAGAGAGCATACACAGCCTCTGTTAAGCAAGATACTGACAAAGGCGGAAGAGGAGGAGATTTCTGGGAGAGTGCTTGTCTGTAATCCTAAAATGTCCCTCTAATCCCAGCCTGTGACTCAGAGCTGGGGGGATGAAGAGGATCGGTGTGGTCTGCTCACCCACTGCAGTGAGTCATTAGACCCCAAAGAGAAAAGAAGCCTTAAGGCCTCACTCTGCTTGTTGTGAATGAGGGCAGTGGGACATGTTGCACAAAGTATGCTAAATCAAGGGCAATTCTGATATGCATTTATTACAATACTCAGTCCCTATAGTGTCTCACTTAACAGATGGCAGGAGCTGAATCTGATTAAACAGGGCTTTCTGAATCACTCACAGAGACAACTGAGAGGCAGGCAGAGGCATAAAGCAACACACAACTCTGAGAGCCTTCTGGATCTCAGTGGGTTTGCACTTCTCCATTCACTCCATGCCTGCCTTATTACAGCATTTAAAAATAAATCAGCTGAATTAGTTGGTGTGAGTACATGGTCTTTCCTGCTCCTGTCAAAGGAGTGACCCAGTGTCGAGCAGTGCTGCCAGCCTGCCTGCATTCAATGCAGAAAATATGGTGAGCTTGGAAATGTGATGACACTGATGCTCCCATTTTCCCTGAAACAAACGTCACAAAAATAAACAGCCTGCAAATCCCATATTCAGGTAGGGGTTTAGAAAGTGTGAAGTGGGCCACATGCATCTATGAAGTAGCTGGGGGGAAGGGAGGAAGGAGGAAGGAGGAAAGGCAAAACAGAGCTACTTTGGCAGTTCTGGGAGCTTGAAGATGGCTGGTCAGGTGAGCTTACAGTTTTTCTTCAGAAAGAATCTTAAGTCAGATTGGCCTTGATGAGGGATGGGACAGCCTCAAACAATGGAGCATCTGAATTATGTCCATAGAAGCAGTTAAAAACCTGGCTGCTATACAAGTTATCAAAACTTCTGCAGACTGGGTCTTTTTTGGTGCAAATATTGATGATTCTTCTTGGGAGGGAGGCCAACAGTGTGGGCCCCAAAGGCCACTTAGTTCTCCAAGCCTGGCTGCCCAGTGCCAGGGCTGCATCTCAGCTGAATGCCTGGCATGGCAGGGAGCACAAATAGGCACCACTCGAAGTCACCAGCAGTCTTGGTGTTCCTGCAGAACTAAGGAAATCTGAAGGAAGACATGCAAGGGACCTTTCAAATCTTTCCTGCATCTGGTTCCAGTCCAGCTGCAAATGGCCCAGTGATGCCCTTTCCAGATGTGGACTGTCACCATGGCTGTCCAGGGAAGCAAAAAATTGCTGGGGGAGGGAGAGGATTATTGACCTGGTTCAGCTTAAAAATGAGGGGAGGTTTGTGAGACTTCTGCAAGGTCTCCCTGCTGCAGGAAGCATGTTTTCAGAGGTGCCTCTGGCTGTGGATTGCGAGTGGCCGGCGGTGCTGCGGTTGGCTGCTGTTGCCTCCCAAAGCTGCAGCAGCATTGTCGAGCTGCAGACGTGCAGAACAGCTCACGCCAAGACTGCGTGCTCACAGGTGATCTTTTGGTCTGTACATTTTCCAGCAGAGCTGGCAGCTGCTCCTGCAGTGTGCATGCTTCGTTGGCTGTCCAAAGAAGGAACTGGGCGGGCGTTGATCCAGTTGAGGCGGTTTCGAGGAGTGAAGGCAGGAAGGAAAATTACCAACTTTGACATATGTTGCTCCCTGCAGGTCTCTCTTATTATTGCCTGGCAGGATGTCAAGGTGCACAGACACGACCCAGAGCTGTAACACACGATGGCTGCTTCGCCTCCTGTCCCACCCCTTTCACACAGGCAGGAGTGGCAAAACCATTTCTGGCATACCAGGAAATCCTGGTTCTCGCTATTATCAAGGAGGGAGCGTGCAGTTATACAACCTCGAGCTGCCATCAGCAGGACCTGTGGGAGGGAGGGGGGGAATAGTTCACTTGGAAAGGAATGCTGCAGTGTAGGGCAGTGGTTTTGACATGCTGGAGTGAAACTTGGCATAAGGAAATAGAGGGAATTCGTTTGCCAGGTAGACGTGGCACTTGAGCAAGAGAATAAATGAAATGGCAGTAGAAATCTTGAGAGATCTTAAGAGGTGGCTGGTTAGCACAGGGCATGTATCTGCAACCCTTAGTGCAGTTTTCACTGTACTGAGTGTCCACATCTTTCTAACAATTAGTATTTACCTGACCCTCTGGCTCTTTCATCTCGCCAGCACACAAGAGAAGCCAGCTGTGTGCATAGGCCCCCAGCTTGACAAGAAATGAAGACCCAGGGTGCAGTGGCCTGAAGTGTTTGTCAGCCCTTTCTGATGGCAGAAATCTACTTAATTTTCTGAGAATATTTGTCTACTCGAGTGTGCCAGGGAGAATGTAGTGTGGCATAGCAGCCATCCAGAACGATGGCAAATATTTGTTCCTGGTAAAAATTTGCTTGCCACACATCTTCATTTGCAGCATATCTCGTGTCTTGGAGCAGATGGGGGTGGTCTGTGTGTCCTTCTTAAATGTCACTCTGAAAAGGCTGAGTCTTAAGGAGAGCATTTAGGTGGAAAAGGTGGGTGAAATACACATGTGCATCAAGAAGCACTAGGTGTGCATTGGATGAACACCTTTCATTGCCTCTCCTGACAAGCCCCTGCCAAGGACTTGACATCTAAACAAACATGTTAAACCTTCCTCTTCACAGATTCTTTCTGCTGGGGCAAGTCCCCCATCGCTTGCTTTCATGCTGTGCTTTCAGCCGTTGTTTTTGTAGTCTGTCAGCACAACCTTGAGAGAAAGGACTTTGGCTGTGAGCTGAACACACAGTACCAGCTGTACTGATTTCCATCTCCTGGTATGTAGCTGTGGACTTTCACACTGTGCCTTCTTTGCCTCCCCCAGTTTTCTCCTCACAGTTTCTGCTCTTTGTGGTGGAACTTACTTGACCATGAGAAGCAGAGGATTTAGCCCCCTGCAGCCCTGCTGTGAGGAGGGGAGCCCCTTGGCAGGGTGCAGCCAGCCATGTGGGATGAGGGGCTGAAGGCATCGGACGACTGTTGGTGTTCCAGCAAACTTTGGGATGAGTGAGGGAAGCTGGAATGCATGAGTGGATCAGAGAAGAGGAGGAAATGAGTGGAAATGGGAGATAATGTGTGATAGATGGGAAGGAGAGCAGAAGGGCAGCATAAAATCACACAGGGGATGGGCAGGATTTGAGGAATAGGGGCAATAAAAGGTGAGGGAGTGTTATGAGTGCCTAACTCTTGGGGAGCTTGTAAAAGACTGGATGTCACTCCCACCCCCATCTCTGGGTTGAACTGTATTTTGAAATGAAAAGAAACCCAAAAGATATCTAAGTGACTATAATTTTTTTTGTAGTGAAATAGGTTGTTGCACTGTGACTTTTTTTTTTTTTTTTTGGCATTCCTCTGGTTATAGAAGTGAAGCAGACTAAAACCAAACCAAAAGTACCATATTTTGCACTTTGGCACAAGCTTTGCTTTTCTGTCCTTTTCTCCTTTCTGTGACTCTGGCAAAGAGCGGTGCAAAGCACAGACTGCTCCTCCTCCTTAGCAGGGGTTTTACCCTGACCTTGTCACCTGTGTAATGCAATGTTGCTACCTGGCAGTTATGATGCTCTTTAACCTTAAACAAAGGTTCACGTGAAACACAGGCCTTTTGTGTGAGCAGAGGGAAAGAAGATGAAGAAATTGGGTAATGCCAGAATAATAGCATGCCTGGAACAAAGGTTTGGAAGAGTAAGTGGGAAGAGGATGCTCCAGCTTCCTTCTCAAACATCCTCTGGGTGCTGGGACGTGATCCAGAAAGTCCTCATTGTCCTAGTTTCACACAGATGCAAAGGCCTCTTCATCCCGTCACATGGCCTGAAAATACCGGTCACCACCAACTCCTTTCACCTGCTTCCCCTTTGCATGCCTTGGAAAAGGGCACAAAATGGTACTTCTACAGTGTCTCCTCTTTTGCTGCTGTTTGTCCTTCCAAAGTGTACCTAGCACACCTATTTTCTCTGGCAGCACTTTTATTTGCATCCCAGGGGACTTGTAAGAATTAGGGTCAGCTTGACATGAGAGGAGTACTGTATAGAGATATTTACAGCTGTTTGCAAGGCTTGTGTTGAGTATGAAACCAGCAGCAATTAGGATCCAGGCCAGTGCCTTCAGTGAATAATGGTCTTGGTTACTTGGAAATATCAGATGGCTTCAGCTTTATGCAGTTGCTACGAGGAAAAGAAGTTAAGTAAACAAAGAAAAAGAATAAGAGGAGGGAGTGGTGGTTTTTTTATTGGCATAGTCAAGAAGGACAGTCAAAAAGAGAGAAAGAAACTGGAAAACAATACCATGGGTCTTCTCTTGCAGCCCACAGCACAGAACATTATCTTTATGTGCCTTCATATTCAATATCCTTTGCCATGACCACTTTTGGTTCCTGTCCCTCAGAGACCTTTCCTGGAGGCCAGTGTTGTTTATTTGGGTGCTTCGCTGTTAGGATGCCTGTCATAGGACCCCATTTGCCACAGAGTCTGGCGACTTCATCCCTGTGAAGCACCTTCACATCTCACAGCCTCCATGGCAGTAGTACTCAGCAGCATGTCCCTGGGGCCAGCACTCAGCAGTGGTCCCTCTTTTGTAAGATGTGTCCAAACAGTCCACTTGGTTTCCTCTGGGAGTTTGAAGATGGAGGATCCTGAGAAGAGATTGTTTCTGGAGGTTCTCCACAGCCACAACACTGAATGTTGCAGAGATGCCTTCCTTTCTTATAGATAAAGGAAAAACGCTTTCAGATTCCTGGAAATAGTTTAATTTTGTCTTGGGTAAATAAGATAACATGAGGGAACTGATTATATTTCTTAGTGTCCAGCTGTGGAAACAGGCTATTGGCCAGCTATTGGCCGCCTTTGCCAGACTGGCCTTGGAGTTCATAGTATTTTGTTCTTCTCCTGACTGACAGTGTGGGTCCCACCTGGACCTAGGAGCTTCTAGGATATTTGGGCTCATCTTTCTTTTCTGGTGCAGACTAGCCCTGAGCACAGAGCCAGGCACAAGCCTTTCTCAGCACACCACTGTTCAGAAATAGAGCAAGACTGTTTTTCTACCCCAGAAGAATCCCTCTCAAGATTCTGAGGTGAGGCAGAACTTCTCCTTGCATCTCATTTTCCCTCCCCTCAGTAGGGATTGGCTCCTCTCACAGTGTTCTCCACAGTGGCCCACATTTCCCCCTGGAGATGCTGCCTGTAATGAGATCAAGATGGAGGGACAGTCTTTTAGCAACTCTTCAGCCTGCTCTAGCAAAGGAGGAGGGCTGCCAGTGCATCTGCCAGTGGGACAAGATCTGGGCAGTCTTGCCTTCTAGCAACGATGGAGCCAGTACTTCCAGACCAGTGTACTCTCGCTTGTGATGACACCAAAAAATCCTTGGCTCCTTGCAGGCTGCTGGCACACACAGCTTGCTAGAACACTGGCAAGTTTTTAAGGTTTTGTCAGATGGGAACAGTGGTGGAGAAAAGAAAAGTGAAACCAGATGTTTTTCCTTACAGTTGCTTCATATTCATATGAGGGAGGAGAAGAGAAGCCATAAAAATGTCATAACCCTTGATCCCTGAGGCTCAGTGTTATACTATGCAAAAGCCAGTGCTATAAATCCACACCTCTGCCTCAGCAGCCGAGGGTCCTGACTGCACAAGAGCGTAGCAACAGCTGAGGGGGAAGAATCTTCATATTTGTCAGCAAATGGAGGAAACTGGAGGAAAAAGCCTTTGAGAAGTTAACATTGATAGGCTACTTTTATGGAATCAGTTATTTTTTGAGATTTCTCTGGGGATGCATCAGTGCTGAGTCCTGAGGCTGACCAGCAGGCTTAGAAATTTGGGATGTGTTTGCACTGCAATCAATCTATGCTGCAGGCTGTGCCGAGGGAGAGGAGTTAACTTCATCCTCCCCAGAACAGGCTCACCTGCCAGCACAGTGAGGGCAGCACAGCACTGGGGTGAGGGCTTTCTGCCAGGCCATTCATCTGACTTTCCAGACAGGGTTTTGCAGCTCTTGCTGCCCTGTGCCACTGCAGCTACACCTCTCTGACACCTCATGCACCTGACCTGGGTACCGCTGCATCGCAGTGCAGTGCCAGCAGCCATGGAGAAGCAGTTCTGATCAGAGGGTGCAGCTGGCGCCAGAGGAGAGCTGGAAAAATGTAGGAAAAGTCTCACTCCAGTCCTATCCTTCTCGTATAGGAGAGGCTGCTTGTGGTAATCATAAAACAACTACAAGGAGTGCCAGGCAGCACTTTCCAGGGAAATGTGAGCTTGGGTGAACACAAAGATGGAGGAGAGGAAATGAAAGTTGCGTACACACAGGCCTTGAGCCAAACAAGGATTTTAAGAGAAAAGCAGGCAGGCCTTCTCTGCCCTGTACAACAAGGACTGTGATGACCAGTAGTTTTTATTGATATTTCTTGGTATTTCCATCCTCAGTTTCTGCCTATCTGTTAACAGAGGAGAAAGACTTTCGCTGATCTGATGCAGACTGTATGGGGTGGGAGGTCTTGCAGGGCCTAGGTTAGGAGGTGATTTCAGACATGAGCCTGGATTCTGAATCTGAACTTCCCTCCAAGATCAAAAATGACTAGGTTTAGTCCTATTTTGGGTGAATAAGCTGTGTTACTTCCCATAGGATTCAGGTAGTTTGCTGTGCTAGGTAATATAGAGTTATAGCTCTACTTGTACTAATGGGTGACCAAGAGCAAAACCAGCATGAAAAATGGCGAATGCACAGATGGGGATATGGCCTTGGACTTACAACATCTTGTTTTGGATCCTGATTCAGCCAAAGACTCCTGTGGTTTCTGTGGTCAAATAATCTAAACAATTTTTGGAGCCTTCTGCCCTTTTTTCAAAAGAAGTGAGCAGCCCTTGGTAGTCTGTGTAGGGCCCTGAGACTGCACGCTGTTCAGGTATTATGACAGTGTGGCCCAATTGGTTAGAATGATTTTAAAAAATATTTTCATATATGAGTTACTCATCCTGCAAAATAATTTCATGGAATGACTGCAGGTTTTTTTATTTTGCAACATGTTTTATTCACAAGATGACTAAAAGTCTTTTTGGAATAGGAATTGCAGACATTTTACCTCACTGCCTTATTTCTCTTCTCCATCAACATGCCAAGTGATGGAAAGTTGGAGTCATTTGCAAGCTGCCTGGCACTACTGTTGCACTGCTTTGCTAAAGTTGGCATCCTGGGCACCCTGGTGCACAACAGCTATCACAGTTATCAGAAATAGGTTAGTCTGTGGGCAGCTGTGCTTGCATGAACTTTGTATTGACTGGGATGCTCTCAGACAGACACAGTTCTTCTGGTCCTTTGTCACTGATCATGTTTTCTAGGCCTCTTGTCTATCTCACACCTCTCTTCTGACTTTTTCCAGTTGGTTGGTGTTGAAGAATTGTCTCCAAAACCAGAGAGCAGTCCAGCTCCAGCCTGGAGAGTCCTGGATGGAAGGATTACTTCACTCGTCCTGAGGGTTTTTCTCCTGTTTATACATCCAGCATGTTGTTTGCCTTTTTCCTAATGATGTTCACTGTTGACTGACTTTCTGCATATGACCCTGATCTTCCTCTGCAGAATGTGCACTGAGACAGTGGTGTCACCATTCTGGATCTGGGAACTGATGTATTTCCCATAGCATATAGTGCTGTGCCACTTGAAATTATATCTGTGACCATTTCTTTATTTTTCCTTTGGTTAATGGAAAGAAACTTTCATTATTGACCTCAGATAGTTGATCAATATTCATTTGAGGGAGGCTGGCTTGGGTGATGGAGTTGTGGTGGGCCAGAGCACTGGGAGTCAGAGGCAGATGTTACTGGCAAGATTGAAATATAATGGCTGATGTTACAATGCTCGGTTGTGAAAATAGTAGTTAGCTTTGTTAGGGGATGGGTGTTGCTGACTGGCTTTAAAAGTAATTACAAAAGATTGCCTGGTTATAGAAATGAACATAAGAATAGTTTTGCATCTCTCTTTGAGTTAGGGAGTTAGTAATAGCCAGAGGGTGAGGATTTCATGTGCATACCTATCATCTCCTGGCATTTTGCAAAATGACTGAAAACTTCAGCCAGTTTGCGAAATGACAGGTTTCACAACAGAGAACATAATGTATGTGCCTTAGAAGGCTCCTGCAACTGAAACAGAGCATAACTCAACAGCACCTTTGAGTGTGCAGTGAGAGATGGAATTAGTCTGAAGAGAGAGGAGTCTGCTCCCTCCTTACCTCTCCCTGTGGCAGTTAAGCACTTTGGAGCCATTAGGAAAGACAGAGTGGCCTTTAGACTTCTGTTAACCTGGAAACTCCCCTAGTACTGCCTTCTTTTTGCTCTTGTCAAAAAAAAAAAAAAAACAAACTCCTCCCCCTGCACCCAGCTGCTTCTCCCTGCTCTTTTTGCTTTAGCTCAGCACAGCACAACTTCTCCAGGATTAAAAGCTACTCTGTCTGCTATGCAAGTGTTGGGAGAGGAGAGTGATTGCTGGGCAACTGATGAGCTGGGGTGAAAGAGTGTTGGGAAAGAGAGCACAATGTTCTTTTCTTTTTATGGAAAGTGATATATTACTATAGACCACAGTAATCCAAGGTCTGCTCTTAGCTACTTCACGATTAGCGAACAGGCCCCACTTGTGCTGTACCAACCATTTGTGCAGCTGTGGAAGGCACGAGGATGTCAATTAATCTTGATTTGTGCTGTAGGATTGCTTCATAGGAGAGGAAATTTATCATTGGGTTTGGTTTCAGGGTATGTAGATGGACATCATGCTATCTTTGCAGGGAAAGCACAGGCCTCTACTGTGCCAGGCGAGTCATTGGGCCTTGCCGGATCTTCCCTGGCAAATTCCCTCTCTTCTCGGGAGCCTTAACTTGGTCTAAAAGATGGAGCAATCAGCATACAGTACAAAATGTTTTGCAAACTTTGCCCAGTCTGTCCCTGTGTCACACCCATTTCAGGGAAAAGAAAAAATAAGGCTTTTGCTCAGCCATATGAATGATTGTAATTATTATTTGCATGGCAGCCCAAACTTTGTGAAAAATGGAATCAGGTGAAGCCCTGGTTCTGCATCAGAGACCACAAAGCCTGTGTAGATAAAAACCACAAAAGGATGAAAAAAGACACAGGCAAGAACATCCTTTGAGAACAAATGTGTTGTCTCTTAAAATTCCTACTACCACCATCCTGAACCAGAGAAAAATGAATTTACCTTCCAAATTGCAAGGGTCAGAGAAGCAAATAAGCAGTGAGTACAAAAGTGGTATTCTTACAGGCTTCTTATGCAAGGTCAGGTTTTTGTTGAAGAATGAAGCTCTTGTCTCTGAGGTGTGATGAAAAAATATGGAATAACGTGACTTGTGACAAAATAAGGAGACCTGCCAAACTGTTTCTCAGACCAGTGCCCAGGTGTATCTGTTCTCCTCCTTTATTCAGCATACCAGCCCCTGCTGCATGGAGCCATGCTCCCCAGGGACCAGGCTGCTCTGAAATTGTTGCAAGGCAGCACATGCTGGCTGATCTAGTCAGTACAGGTCAAAGCAGGGGAGAGGGAGCACCATGGCCTTCAGCAAAAACCAGTTCAGGGACCCAGAGAACTGGCTGCCTTTGTGAGACCAGGCTGAAGGGCTGGCTGCTGTGCCCCTGCTGCGGTCGCTCTCTGCCTGACCCTGCTGGGCTGCAGCTAGCTCAAGTATGCCAGACACACTGATTGCAATGTGGAGATCCCTGTGAGCGAGCCAGAGGAGAAAATAGCTGGGCAGATGGTGCTATATTAAGGGGAGAGCATCTCAGAACTGTCTGCTGGGATTCTCCAGGGGTAAGGGTCTGTCTTGGCCTCACTTGCTCTCTGCCTTTCTGCCTTCCCCAGCACCTCCTCCTTTTCTGCCCTTATCTCCCTTACAGGTCCTCCCTCACCGAGGAAGCTGTGGGGTGATGCAAGGCCCAAGGGGTGCTACCTCCAGCTGCACTCTGGGGGAAGATGAATCCTGGGTGTATGAATCTTGTGCCCCATCTGTTTCAAGCAAGTTGGAGGTCCCTCTATTCCCATGCTCTGGTCCAGCTCTGTGCTCTGACACCAAGTCCCAGGGCAGGACCCAAGTGGCAGCTTTTCGCAGGGATGGGCCGGCATGAGCAAGGGAGGGCTTCCTAATCATCTCTGTCAGCAATCAGCTTTCTTCTCTTCAGATTCCATGGGGGAAGGACTTGCAGCAGCATGTTTTTCTTCTTCCTCTCCCAGGCTCAGCTCATCTCCTTTCCCCCCTCCCACCGCTCCCAGCCAGTACCAGCCCGGCTCCTCATCCCTGGCAGTTGTCTCTGCCTCCCTCCTAGTTCTCCCCTCCGGTTCCCAGCTAAGCTTCAGTGAGCAGGGCAGCAGGCAGGGGCGGGAGGGGAGGACAGTGACAAGACACAGCTGCTGGCCGCGCTCTGCAGTTCTGAGAGTGGCCCCTAGTGCCCAGCAGCAGAGTGCATTGGGCACGGATGGCCACACGGCAGGGCACCGGCTTCCCCTCCGGAGGTCAGCGCCCGCTCCCTGGGGTCACCTTCTGTAAACGGAGGAGGCCCATCTAGCACAGAAAACAAATAGGAGAAGTGAAACACAAGGGTTGATGATTCAATTGAAGAGCCTGAAGATTTGTGGCTTTTCGCTTTACCTTTAAATGCTTTTGGAGGCATTAAGACCATTTCCTGGTGCAGGGAGGTCTCCAGGAGGCTGGGCAGAAGTTCCCTTGCCCCATTTCCTCCCCAGCACTGCTGGAGAACAGAGTCCATGTGCTGCATGACTTTGAAAACATCCTGATGGATAGCATAAAGACAGCAGCTGAAAGCAAATGGAACGGTCATCCTCCTTTATCAGTACAGGCATCTGGTGTTTGGGGGCTCAGAAAGGAACAGAGCTGTGTGGTCAGATGTGATATGGGCTCCAGTGTGGTGTATCTGGGCTGTGACTGGGATCCCTAGCTGTTCACCACAGGAGACTGGAGTACAGAAAAGCCCTGGAGTTGCTCTAAGTAATGGATTTTCAGAATACTGCACTTACAGAGATCAAAAGTCTCCTTTCACCAGTCAGAGTGTGGAAGGGTTAAAGATAGAAATACTGGGATTGATTGTCATGGGTGTCAAAAGGGATGTTGGAAGATAAAGGAGCACAGCAGCCGCACAGGAACAGTAATACCGGCACTCAGAAATGCCGAGATGTGGGACAGTGGTCATAATTTGCTCTATATAGGACACATTTTACTTGGTTAGTTCTTCTGTTGTAAGGATAATTTTGCCACCTGTGAACGGTTTTTATGACAGTCCTGTTCCACGCAGCCCTTTCACAATGTTTTGTTCCATATTAAACTTGATAGGTTTTTAAAGTGTGAGATTGTCACAGAAAAAGAGTTTTGGATTTTCCGTTTCCTGAACTTATAAAAAATCTTCTCCACAGCATTGCTCCAAAGTATTTTTTTCTAGTTGCTAAAATATGATGCTCCTGGGTTTATATCATGTGCTTCTCCATGTCATTGTTGCCCAGTGGTATTTTGCCCCAGCATATTGTGGCCTTCTCACAACTTAATTTGTGATTCAGGATGACTCTGCATCCATGAGGAAGGAAGGCAGGCAAGGTCCCCAGCTGCCTGATGCAGAGGTCTGGTGCTCAAGAGAGGGAAATACTAATTCTGTTACAGAAAGCAGTGTGACATGCCATGTGCACAATGAGGGGCAGTTATGGTCATTCATGTTCAAAAAGATTGATTCATGCTGGAACAGGTGCAAAGAAAGGCAGCAGGAGGATTAGTGTGTTGGAGAGCTGAGGTTATAAAAGTAGACTAAAAGAGCTTGGCTTATTTAGTCCAGCACCACAAAGGCTGAGAGAGGGATATGATCGCTCTCTATAAATACATCCTGGAGGTTAATGCTAAGGAGGAAGAGGAGCTATTTCAGTTAAAGGACAATGCTGACACAAAAGCAAATGGCCATCATAAACCTGGCATGCAGAAACCGAGATGGGAAGTGAGGTTGATGTCAGGCATTGCTGCTGGCAGACTGAGGGCAGGGGGCTCAGGCAGCTCATGGGAAGGGTGCGTGGCTGTCACTGCCTGTGCAAGCAGACTAGGCACAGCAGCCATGGGCTTG
>VXBC01010849.1:597549-638814 GCA_013399945.1 Ploceus nigricollis
CTGTGCCGTGCTGGGCAGGAGGCCCAGCAGATCCAAAGCTCCGCTCGGACCCTGAGGGCAGCGCCAGCCCTGAGGTCCTGTCTGGCTGACCAGGGCATCCTCACAGCCCGGCCCTCATGTCAGCCCCCAGAGCCATCAGCCCTCAGGGCCATCAGCTCTGGCCCAAACAATGTGGCAGCAGGGCCCGTCTCCATCTCCCCACAGCCCTGCCCTGCCTGCCGCACGGGAGATGCCTGGGGCTGGCACAGCTGTCGTGGGCAGACCCCCACGAGCCACGTTAGCCCTGCTGGCAGGGCTGTCCTGATCTCTACGCAGGGCTCTCACTAGCCTGCAGGTTACAGCAGCCACAGCAGTCTCAGCTTGCCTGCCTGGAGAGCAAGGAAGCACCACTGAGACAGGGCACCCATTTTGTTCCGTGGTCAGGGGAGGGGAAGTTTCCCCTGTTAAAACCAGGGTAATCTCGGGGTATGTAAGGAGGCAGTTCCCCAGCTGGCTGCTGGCTGTGGGGCTGGGGCCCAGGAGTGTGGTCGGCTCCCCAGGGCAGTGCTGCAGCAGCTCGGGGCCTCCCCAGGGGCCTGCAGACATTTTGTGCCTGTGCGTGGCTGGCTGCTGGAGTTCGTCCATGGCCGAGGAGTTCTCTGGGTGTGTCTGTCACTTGAAATCACTGGCATCATGTTGTGCTTCAAGTCTCTGACTTGGGCTTAAGCCCTTGCTGCCTCAGTGTTGGCAATGTGAGCAGAGAAGTGAGTTGCTCTCAGTGAGTGGAGAGGAGCTGAGTGGCTGCTGGCTTGCCAGGCCGGTTTTATTTCCACTGTATGCCATATGCTTGCTGAGAGGCTTCACCTTTGGATCAGTGGGATGGAGAGGAGCTGCCAGTGAAACTGTGCCTCCTGCTCAAGAGTGCTCAGCAAGGAGCAGAGCCCTGCCTCCTCCTCAGCCTCCCCAGACAGATGCTGCTGCTTGCTCTGGGGATGCTCTGCTGGTAGAGTCTTCTGAGCACACCCTGCCTTTGGTGGCCAGGCCTCTCACTTGAGGACCAGGTGACATAAGGCAACGGGAATTGTACCTATGTGGCAGGCTCAGCTTTTATTGCTCCTTGCAAAACAAATAATGTCGGAATCAAAAGTATCTCAGCTCAAGTCACAGGTATCCCAGCTCAAGTATTTTGGGGCTTTCCCCCTCCTCCCCTCTCTATTTTCATTGCTGGAAGCTGAGAGCAGCCCATGGGATGAATATTTCACTCCAGACTTCCATTCAGCTGTTAAGTTGGGATGTTTGCCAGAAATGCAATTCTTTCTTATATCTCCAGGATAATAGCTGGGTAGGATGGTGGATGGCTCATTCAGGATGAGACATTACAACACTTTTATTCCTGGCATAGGATAGCATGTGGCTGTACTGCCTGTGGCAAGGTGCTTGGCTGACAGTGCTTCTTTAAGGAGATTTTTTTTTTTAAAGTAAATATCTTTTGTCTTGTTTTGCCCAGTGAGTTCTGCAGGCTGGGACATCCTGTATCAGAAAGGGATCCGCCAATGCATGTGTTAGATACCTGCTGCCCTCTAATGGCTGTCGGTCCCTGCGAGCCTTGGGACAGCACGGGTTTTGTCCATTCAGTGCAAGGAATCTGCTTAGCTCAGAACTTTACCCAGTGTTTTTATAGCATGGGACAAATCTCTGGAGAGAAAGTGTGGTGAGATCTTTTCACTGTTCTTCATGGTTTAATGTGCCTCTTCCCTGCACTCGGTGCAAACCCCATCATTTGCTCCTTGCTTCTGCCACATCCCATCCTGCTTTGACTCCTGTTAGGGAAGTACTTGCCTTTCCTAACAGCTTTAGATGTGATTTAGACGGTGGACAAAGAATAGCAAAAGCATAGCCCTTGAACTCCATCAACTTTCTGCAGACCACAGGAGACCTGGTCAGAAAGACACTGCTCTGCACTTGCCCAAACAGTTGGAGACAGTTCAGACAGCTGTTTGTGAAGTTTTTCTGTAGTAACCAACACACATGGTGTCAACTTCTGCTCACTCACTACCAGACCTGTAATAATGTCTGCTCTGTTCGGAGAAAATTATCGGTGCCCTGCCTGCCTTGTTGACTTAGGGGGATTACATTTCTTGGGAAGTGGGACCATGCAGTTCCCTGCTGAATGGCTTGCTGCTGCTTATCAGCGGGCAAGGTACAGCATGTTGCTCCCTTGGGAGCATTCCTTGAATCAACACAGGCTCCCTGAAAAGCCTGGTGCTCATTGAGTGTTGTGCAGTTCTGTTTTTTTTCCCAGAACCAAATCTTTAAGACTGTCTGGAGGTATGCTGATGTATTGGAGCAGCACTGGGGAAGCAGTAAGATATCTGGAAGGAATTTTGCAGATGAGTTAATGATCAGTGAAGTCTGAAGAATGGTACCGACACAGCCTGTATCTCTTTGCCAAGGAATCTAGCATCCTACTGAGGACTGGAGTCCATAAGCAACAGGGGAGAATGAAAGATGAATTGCAGTTAAGCACACAGACAGGCACTCTGAGAACACTTGGAAGAAAGTCCCAGGAGCTGGGGCCTGACTTTGTTCACAACATTCTCTCTCTTTTGACTTAACTACTTTTGCTAATTTCGATAACAATCTCCATGAGAACACAGGATCAAAACTGTAGTTCCACCACAGTTAACCAGCCTTAGTGAAATTTTAATGAAAACAGCAAGGCTACAATCCTTGATATTCCCTCTTCTATTCAGCCTGGAAAGTACAGTTTTAGTGCTCTATTTATAAAATATATTTAAAATCTGGGTTCATACATTTTGGAAGGTGGAGGGGGGTGGTGGGGAGAAAGCCTGGCTTCATTCAAATCAGTGGGAGTTTTGCCATGATTTACATGGGCCAGAATTTCATCCTTGTTTATATAGTTTTGCAGCCAGGCTGAAAAACTCTTAGGATGCCTGGGCCAGAAAAAGAAATCTTGAATCTTAACACTGCTGCGAACAGTTGGGGTAAGAATGCTGGGAAAGTCCCAAGGAAATTGAACTGGCATAGAAGTCATGTTTAGCTGGCCGTGTTTTGGATGCTTTTGTTGTGCTCTCCATCTCCTCCCTCGCTGCCTGAACTGTGAATGATGAGCTGCAGACCAACCTGATCTGCAGATGGCTGCAGTTCTGACATGTAGCCATCTGCACAGCCTTCACCAGCAGGGGAATGCCGGGTAGCTTTTTAAGATCAGATAATAGGCTGGTGCAAGACAACCAGAAGTCTGAACATACTTAGTAAGCAATGTTCCTGACTAATGTAGGCAGCAGTCTGTTTAATAGCAATCCGCACTCGGTAGCCAAAGTGCTATGGGATGTGCTTGGATCAGGTTTGGGCATGCACCAAGTTAAAAAACTGCTCTGCTACAAGGGTTGCTTTTCCTAAGCTGCCATTATAGGTCAGTGCAACACACTGAACTAGGAGCCACGTGTGAAAAGGATTTCTAGGTCACATCTCTGTTGCTGAGCATTTGCACCAGTGGGGTTTTCAGGTGGTCTTTCTATATCTAGTAGCACTCATCAGCTTCTAAATTCCTCAGTCTGTGTCTGTACAGCAAAGAGTTTGTGCAGCTGTTCATTTAATTTGACAAATCCTACACCTCATGTCCCAGAATCACAATGAACATACTGAAAATTTCTATTTTGGATAGAACAGTGAAACCACTAAGTTGCAGTGTAGTTTTAACCTCAGAAACTGCGGTGATTTTAAAAATGGCAACACCTGTGCAGCTTCCTTTGTTAAAACACTGGGATGCAAGATGCCTTACAAACTAACATGAACATCCACATGCATCTGCAATGCTCTAAAATGGTTGTATGATTTTAAACTCATTTATTTTCTCAGGTAACAGCAAGGGCTATTCTGGATTGTTAAAACAGACAAGGTTAAGGTAGAGCTTTGAGCTAAAAATAAGTCACTCTGTCCTAGCATCCACATAAGGCTGTGCTATGCTCCATAGCTTATCTGGTCACAGTGACTTCAGAGGGACTACATTGAAGAATGCAAGGAAAAAATATGGTCCAAGGCTCTGATCTCAGATCCTCCTGTAGGCCACAGAAAAATGTAAAGTAATACTGTCCCTTCTTCCCACAGAATTTCCCTCAGAAATACAAAGATCTGGCAAAGTTAGGACTAATCCTGGACCCAAACATGATGGCTGAAGAGTTGCTGGACTGGATCCTACAGGCCCTGTACAAAACAAAACAAACAGTCCTGCTGACACAGGTTGGATTTTTGCCTGAGGGAGACCTACTAGCTTTGACACTTGGTGAGTGAAAAGTGAAATTGTTGGGGTGACTTTCCCATTTTCTTCAAATAAAGATGGCAGAACTCTCACCAAAAGCAACTCTCCACATAGAACCAGTTTGCGTTCTCCTTCTAAAACTCACCAGAGAGAATTTTGTTGAATCTCACAGATATGCTGATGGCTGTAATGAGCTGGACATAAACAGACTAAAGGGACAGCCCACAGGCCTTCCCTTTCCCCTACCAGTGGAAAAGGGATGGGTGAGATTTCCCTGCTGTCGTTCAGCTGCTGGTTAACAGAAGAAGCTGTTCTCTATTTGGGCTTGTGCTGGTTGAGCAGCCCCATCTGCAGCTGTATCGTGTTACACACTGTTATGCAACCCCATCCTCCTTGCAAACAATGACAGGAGCAACCTAAATCATGAAACATAAAGACTATAATTAAAGAGGGGAAAGTGCTTATTTGGCATTTGGGTACCCACAGCCAATTCAGATTAGCTGAACTAGCAAATCACTTGGCACAAGCTTAATGAGAATAACATTTGCACTGGACTAAATGATGGTTGTTTTACCCCACTGCTGGCCAAGACAGTAGTGTAACCCGAGTGATGCTGCCATGGCTTGGGCAGTTCTCTCTCTTCTTAACAGACAGTGACATTTACAACACAAACAGGAAGAGCCTTTGCAATCAAAGGCTCTGCCTCAGGTTCTGAAACTATTAGCACCCAGAGGAGCTCTGGCCCAGTATGATGCTTCAGGTCTGTTTCTTATGATTGGAAGTCTGCAGGTGTACAAATCTGACAGTATCTGCTCAGACTATGCCCTGCATTTCCCTGCTGGGCTTGCCCTCCCCATGCTGGTTGGGGTGTTTATGCACATGCACAGCTTGTAGCTGCAGTTGGCTGTGAAAAGTGGAAGCTGCCAGCCAGGAACTCTGAAACTAAACAGAGTGTGCAACTGTGCAAAGCCTCTGAAAACTTTGGAAAGTGCTTCCGAACCCTCTGCTCCATCCCTTCCTCCTGCCTCTTACAGAAAAAAAGGCCACAGTTTTTAAGATCTGATATTTTTTCCAGAGTTTTCTTGCTGGAGGTCTTCTTTGGGAAACCCAGATTAGTAGCTTATGGAGGCATTAATAAAACAGCAGATGTTGAATGTTATACAAAGAGAGATTTTCATACAACTGATTGCTAGATATTAGAATTAAATAAGAATTATTTAAGAATAAAGGCCCTACTTCCCTTTTAGCTGGCAGCTTTTATGCTGGTGAACATCTCCAAGAAGCTCTGTTGAGTTTTCTGATTTGTGCTGCAGTCATCAGGACTCCAGAAGTTCTAAGCAAACTGAAAAATGGTGAATGTTTTTATGTTGCTGCCTTGGGGACTGTGTAACTATATACCTGCTGGATCTTCAGTTGACCCTAGAGATATTTAGCAGAGGGAGAAAAAGAGCTTAAGTTTAAAATATAAAATATGGGGAAGATGAATCAGCACAATTTTGATGCTGTTGGCTCCACCCACCAGTTTTAATCATGCATCTTCCCCTTTTTCCTGCCATAATCATTTTCTGCACATAGTTATGATTATTTTACTGATCACTGACTGCCAGAAAGGATGCAAGTTACACTGTCTCAGTATCAGTGACACCCACATCTGACAAATTTATATTGGATATGAAGATAATTACCTGTGACTTTGGGCAAGTAGGTCAACAGTTTATGGAGAGTTCTGCAAAATACTGATGACAAAACACTGCAGCATCTCTACCACTGGTTGCATAGTGAACACTTTATTGTCCCACAGCTGTCTGGAACCCTTGTGCATTATCCCTTCCCACAACCATCCCATCACAGCCAGAAGCTTATCTATCTGAAGAGTCAGGCAGCTCTTCAAATGGGAAAATGTTGCATGATATTGAATAACAGCTCTATTTCTCCATATGCATACATTTTTCACAGTTAATCTCTCGTTTCTTTGCCTCAGTCTCTGGGAGGATAAGTTCAGGCATCTTCATCTTGAAAATAGCTCTGTGTTACCCAGACAGTTTGCTAAATTTGAGATGTAACAGGTTATTCCCCAAAGGCATCTTAAATGCTAGGGTCTCTGTTTGCCAGGAGAGTGCAATATCACATTTTACTGGCTGACATATGAGATATCACTTCTGCCAACATAACGAGACAGTTCTTGAGCCTGGGTGTACCCATACCCCAGCCTTGTCTCAGAGCCCCACATTCAGACATGCTTCCTAACCTTCTCCAGGTTTTAGGCCCTCATTTGTTTGTACATCCTGGGATGGGAACCTCAGCAGCCCTGGGCCAGCTGAGCTCTACTTTTGCTTAGCTTTTCTACATCCTTTGGGTGCAAACCATGATGATTTTGCACGCTAACAATTCCTTAATTACACTCATGTTTAGATTCCTCCTCCCCTTAGCTAAGCTGAGCTGAGCTGAGCTCCCAGCAAGTGGTTCATGTTCCTGAATGTGTAGCAGGTGACTGGTCTTATATGCTGAAAGAGAGGGGCTTATTTACAACTGGGGTCATTTCCAATCTGTAAGACCTAACAGAGCCTGGCAGGGCTGTCTGTGGATGCAGGGGGGAGGATCTGTAAAGTGGAGTTGAGGGAGTTTATTCAGAACGTGCTTGCCTTAAGGCCTGACCCCTGACTGACTTGGACCCACTAGCAGCTCTTACTTTCCCTTTAGGAAGGATGGAAGTGGGAGAAGAGGAGGCTGGAAGCATTATTCCTAGTTCAGGTTCCTGTCTTCTTCATGGAGAGATAAACTGATCTGATACTCCATCTACAGGAGCTTCTCTGGTTCTAAAGGCACTGCTGCCAGATAATTTTTGAAGAAGTATATTGTTTATTTTTAATTCTTTAAACACGGGCTTAACTTAATAGATAACTGTCCATGTATATATATATATATATATAATTTTTTAAGCTACTTTGGGAATACTTACAGCAAGGCTGATGCTGAGTGTCAGAACTTGGCTCTTTAAGATGCTGCAAGGAGTACAGGGAGAAAAACTGCCCAGGGACTGCAAAAGAAAGGCTCTTTAGCAGCCTATGGTGTCACCCCTCCTAAGTTTTCCATGTTTCTCCTGGGAAAACTGTTTTCGTGGATCATGGTGCCTTGTTGAATGGAGGACCAGTTGGGCATTTGATATTTTTTCAGAAGTCATGTATTTATAAAGTTAGAGGTTGACATCAAACACGTAATAACTTAAGAAGGTGGAATTGAGTATTGTGTTGGTGTATTCTTTTCCTTCCAAGTCCTTCCTTCCTCTACATTATCAGTCTGTTTTCTACTTTAACTCTGTAATGCCAAAAGCCAGTTGAGATGGGTTGTTGTCTTTTTCAGCTTTTAGTGATTCTAGTCAAATACGAAGAGTTAATCTCTTCTACATATGTTAAAACAAAGGTTTTCTTCTGGCTCAAGTGCTGCTTTGTTAAAGTCTGTCTTTTCTTTACTCTCTCTACTTTTTGGAATCAAATTTATGGTTACATCTCCACAGAGTATGAAAGTTTCTTTTTATTATTATTTTAAGTAAAAAATATAACTGCCATGGTCTCCCACTTCCTGGATGACATTGGCAATTTTACTTGTGGCTACTGACATTTCAAGAGACCCATCTTATACAGGCAGTCTGTGTTTGGCTAAATTTAGCAAGCCATGGATCAAGTGGCAAGTATGTTCCACCCTGAAACCTATTTTTGGGAGGAATTCAGCATAGGCACCAAGAGGTTAAAAAGCTGTGTGGGGGAGAAGAGAAGGAAAAAAAAAAGACAAGAAGCAAAATATTTTGCAAGAATCGTTGCTATGTTCTGAGCTTCAGCTCTTGAACACTGTGGCTCTGAATCACGTTCACTGGGGAAACAGCTGCAGCTGTTTAAGATGCTACTGCTCCTCAGCTGTTTGTTACCTTCCTTTTGCAGGCTGGGGGCTGAACACAAACCTTCCTCAGCAGTTTAGACTTAATGTTACCCTTTCTAACATAAGGCAAATAAAATGCAGGCATGTACCCCTTTCCCCCAGCGTCACTGGGGGAGTGCAGCAGCCCCTGCAAGAGGGTGGGCATGGGTAGTGTAAACAGCCCCAGTGAGTTTCTGTAATGCATTTGGAAGGGTTGCGTTTATGTGTGCCTGAGAGTCCTGACTGTACTCTGCTGTCCCTGATCATGAAATATGTTTCTACATATTCAGTTGTGACTGGGTTAGTTAAAAGTGTTTTGGAAAATTGACTTGACTAAATCACAGAGAAACTATGGTGTGGACATGCTGGTCTGTAATTAATTGATGAGCACAGTGCTAACCAGATAAAAACCGGTTGTCAGCTCATAGCAGTGCATTCATATGGGTTGGTGCATGTTTATCCCAGCAGTTTAACCCTATTTTGATTCAGTGCCTTCTAGACACTGTTTATTCCCTCCTACAGAAGTGTATGTTAGCCAAAAGAATTTGTAATGCTGTGCTAGAACAGAGGTATAGCACTGTGTGCCCATCTTCTCCCAACTGCCTGGGCTGCCCTGGGGTGGAAGACGCAAAGCAGACTGCCTCTCTGGGAGCCCTGCCAGTGGCTGACTCAAGGTGAAGGATCTCGGGGACTGGCAGTAATGGGTGAGAGCCACGCCCGGTCTGGTTCAGCAGCACACCTGGTGCTGCCCGCTTCAGCAGGGGTTGGGAAAGGCACTGGTGTGTGCTGGCACAGCCCCCCGACACCGTGCCTGTGGCTGGCCCTGGCTGCAGCCAAACCAGCCCTGGGCACTCACAAAGCTTTGAGGTCTTGCACTGCCCTAGCCTGTGCGGGTGGGGAGCTGGCACAGCCCCTCTCCCTCCCTGCTGGAGGAGAGAGATGGATGAAACTAGTCTGGGAGCAGGTGAGTCATGGGCTGGCTCCTTGCTTCCTCTTGGGACAGCCTCTTGCTTGAGGATCCAGAGGCATGTCAGAGACAGGAAAGGGACAGTTAGTTTCTAGTGGGGATGCTGGGCTGGCAATCTGGAAGTGTAGGAGATTCCCAGCTGTGCTACTGGCCTCAGCTTCCCTGGGAAGCAAAACAGAGATAATAATTACTCTGTCATGGATTTCAGGCTCTGGAATATTGAACATTACTTAAGGGAGGATTCATGGGCCTATCACTTTTGTGTTTTTATTAGGAACACTGGCACTTAAAATGACAATAATCTGGGTATCTAACAGACTCATCATAATGTAGCTGTTTGCTTTTTCCTTTACTCAGCCCAGTCAACAGGCGAAATAGTTCAGGGTCTTCTGAGTCAGCTGTTAGTACAGTGTGAGAGCAAGCATGATTAAGATTTTTTAAAAAGTTCTGTAACATAAAAAAAAACCAGAGGGAGTTCCCTTTTGTTAGAATGCACTAAACAAGTCCTTATTATTATATCTTATCACAGAGCTTTTGACCAGCCTAAAAGGCAATATAGTAATGAAGAAACTAATGCAGTTAGTACTTTTAGTGCCCAAGTGTTTAGGAATATTTAGGAGCATTGCTTTCCTAAGCATTCAGTACTCTTCTTTTTCACAAAAGTCATAAGAGCACATGATACTCAGCCTTGAAAACATCTTGATCTCTGCAAAACCAGATAAGGCTGTGTTTATTTTGTATTCCTAGAGCTGGGGTGGCAGGGGGGGAAATCCCATCCCATACCTCAAGGAAGCACACCTAATTTCTCCCCTTCATGGGGAAAGATCAAGTATTTCTCAAGCCACAAGTGTCTACCTTGTAAAAAACCAGAAACCCGATTTAATAATGGTACTTTTATCATCATTATGAGCAGCCTTAAAATCCCAACAAAAGAAGACAGAACTAAACCTCTTGAAAACATCTCTTGGCTGTATTTGGGGCAACACAGATTGGAGTACAATTTTCAGATCAGGCTCATCCTCCCCTATTTTCACTTTGGTGAAATTGAGTAGAAGTAGAAGGGGCCATTTCAGCCCTCTCCTTGCATGAAGGATGCAGCAGTGTCAAAGAACAGAAAGAAATACTTCAAGGCTGCTTGGAAAGAGAAGGAATTTAATTCCCACCTTAACTGGGGATCTTTTATATTGATTTCAGCAAGGGCTGCTGCAGACACGAATAGACTGAGGTCAAACTACACAGAGACTAAACCTCACTGAAACTGGTGGTGGAGGGAGAATCTGCACACACTGCTCCCCTTTAGTAGCAGAAGTAGGAAAGAGTTAAGACCCCTAATGTTACCTGAAGGTGGAAATACTGGAACCCCTCCCTCACAAATGAGGGGCAGCAGGGGCTTCAACTGGCTACTTGATTTTTCAAGTGTGAAAGGATTGAGGAAGGAAAAATGACGGTGTTCCTGAAATGGTCGAGGAAGTCTGTCCTAATGGCTAGTTGCTATTGAATGCACTTTCCAGCTCTCCCCTTTCCTCTGTTCCTCCTTCCTGACTATGGAGTGAGCTGCCTGAGGAGACACAAACCCAGTATCCTTCATCTCCCCCAACAGTGATCCTCTTTTTCCCCCTCCTCTTTTTCCCCCTTTTTTNCAGTAGCATCAGCTTGCTGTGGGACGGCAGGGATGGTCGTGCTGGCCTGAGGGAGAAGCTCAGCTGCAGACAGGGGTTGTGAGGATGTAAGAGCCAGTGATCTGAGGGTGATTCTCAGAGAGACAAAATCTGGTGACTCTTGTATTGGCAGCTGAAGCTGTTAACGAAGGGGCTGTGTATCTACTGCAGGAGCTGAACAGATCCATTAATGCCTGGTATTGTCAGGCTTGCTAGCACACCAGCCTGTTACTGGAGGTGGCTTGGGAGCAATATATGCTGTGCTCAGTTATCCACTCTGCAGGGCAGTAATTTCTGGCACAGAAAGGGTCAGTGGCCCACAACTGGCAGTGTCCTTGAGTCCTGCAGCAGGAATAGCCAGGGCCACTGTCAAAGTCTGAAGAGGCTTTTAAACAGAGTTTAAATGAATTTCAAAAGGTGACATGAGAATGTGAGCAAATACATTGCTTGTTTGATCTCTTCTGTGTTCATCGTTAGGGGGTGAGAAAAAGGAATTTGTGCATTCTTTGCAAGGAATGGAGGGAACACCCCATTCAGCTACCAAATCTGCTTGTAATGGAAACTTACCACTCCCTGAATTTTTGGCTGGCTGCAGAGGTCAGAAGGGGTAACAGTAGTACTGTGCTGGGGTTGGTGTTGCTCTAGTTCTGAGACAACTTTGTCTTGTCAACGTAGGCTGAAATAATCTCTTACTATGGACACAAATGATACTTAAGCCATTAACACTTCAGTGATAAATATCTCCTCATGTGGTAAAGTCCTAGAAAAGTGGCTTTGATAAAAATCAAGATGATTGTCTAACTGGAAACTTTCTATTTGCAAGGCACTTGGACTCTGTTGGTGTATGACACTAGATTTGCTCTGACAAGTAAGGTCCCAGTGGGGCAATTTCTAAGGCTTCTGGCTTGGTCCTTGTTGCCTGTTTAGAGAGCCCTTCAAAGCAGGCATTGGGCTACTCTTAAATGCTGGTCCTGGCAGTGCTCTTGCAGCTGAGGCACTGCAGCCCCATCTGTGTTTCATGATGGTGTTTTCTCTATCAGGAGGCCAGGTGTGAGCTCTCTCAGTGGGAGAGGAGAGGCTGCCAGGCCCTCAGGAAAGCTGGCAATTGGCTTGGTTTCCAGAAAAATCTGTGTTTGTGGGTAATTTCTATAATGAATCCCAGGAGCTCTTGGGAAACTATTTTCTCTGGTACCACCAGCTCAGCATCATCCTTCTGATGGCCTTAGTGGAAAGCAGGGTGGGCACAGGCTTGTCTGAGTGCCTAAAAAAAGGCAGTGTTTCTGAGAAGTGTTGAGCTGTCTGCATGTACACAGGTTGGCTCTTCCATCTGTGTGTGACGTGTGATGTTCAGGAAAGGTGAGGTGTGTGGTACTCATGTGGCGAGAAGAACCTGTGGCCTGTCTACCAGCAACTGGGGCACTGCTGTCCCGGAGTACCCGGCTCACAAAGCCCTATTTGCTGGTAGTTTCTGCAGTTGTGGTAGAAAAGGGCCAAGTTTCAGGGAAGAAAAAAGTGGCCATGAGAACTTTTAACTCACTAAAAAAAGACACAGACACTGCAATCTTTGCTATGACTCATCTGGGCTGTTACTTGAAAAAGGCAGGCTGAGCAGTTGAGGACCTCCTTACTCAAGGGAGCAGCACTCATTTGTGAACTATCTGAAGCCCTGAAAGTAGAAATGGTGTAGGTGAGCAGTTCCCATGCTGAGCCTCCGACCACTGACTTCCCTGCAACCACGGCCAGATGCAGCTTAGGGAGAGCCAGCAGGTCACGGCTGGCTAGTTACTTCCCACCTGTTGCTTCCACGGCTGCTAAAGAAGTTTGAGAAGTAAAAATCCAGCATGTATTTTCTCATTGTCGTATTTCTCTTAAAAACAGATGATGAAATAGTTGCAGAAATATTAATAATTCCTGGATGATGAGGCTTTGCACTGTAGTGAGTGTTGCTGATGGGGAGGGGTGTCTATGAAGAAAGCTGGTGTCTGCTTCATCAAAGTGTGAATGGAGATAATTCCAAGAAGTTTTGACAATGTTTTGCCCACTTGGAGCTTTATTACAGTTTCACAGAGAGTCAAAGCACTGCTGCGAACTGCAGCAGCTTGTTCAGTCACCTCCCTTCAGTGAACAAGCCATGCTCCCGCGGGGCCTTGCTGGGACATGAAAGTGCCGACGTGCATTCTGGAAAACCTTGCGGCATCGCTGCCTCCTCCCTGGGGATTAGGGACTTGTTGAGTCCTATGAGGAAAGACTGTCCCCCCAGCTCAGCAAATCGTGGTACAAACTGCTGAGGGGGGTAGGTCAGTGCTGTTTCAGTGTCCAGCAGCCCGGGCACTGGGCAGAGGAGCCTGGCTGTCCCCGGCCACCGCTGCTGTTTGCTCAGGGAGCGGGAGCTGCGCGATAACGCGTCCCTCGAGATAAAGCGCTTTTGTTGTTTGCCTGCTGGGTCAGGGCTCGGTAGGTGTTCTGCATTGCTGGGCGTTAAGGGTGTAGGCCGCTTAAAAGAAATTTAAAAAGGGACTTTGAATGGGCTGGGTCAAGGTGTCAGAGGGTTAGACCAGAACAGTTCCGGCACTTGATAGAGGGAGAAAGTTGTATAACATCACCTTACACCGAGTAAACCTCTTCCTCTCAGCCAGCCAGCCCTTTATGCGAGAGGGAAACAATCGTGAAATCACAAAGCCATCGTCTGTTTAACGAGCTCTTTTTTTTTTTTTTTTTTCAGCTGAGTTTTTGCTGTGGTGTATCGCCATCCTCAAGGCAGGAAAATAGATTACTGGGGGGGGAGGTAGGAGCGGAGGAAAAAAACCCGACGAAAATCCAATGTAGTGGGAAAGCTCAGCAGTTTAACAGTGCCACCTCCTGGCTGGCCCTGGCAGGGAGGGGTGTCCCAGCTTCCCACTGACGTGTCCCACACCTACTCGCTACCAGCAGCAGCCGTGGAGTCCCACACACGGATTTTTCGCCAGGCGATGAACACTGCGGGGCTGCAAAGAGGGAGTCACCTGCAGCTTTAGGCCTGGTCAGTGCAGCAGCCGCGAACAGTCTTTGGTGTGCAAAGGCTGGCCCAAACAAGATTTTTCCACCTCATGCAAGCACCTACTTTTTTTTTTGCTTGTTTTGGTGTTTTTTTGTTGCACGGGATGAAAAGAAGCCCTGATCCCACCTCCTTCCCCAGGGATGGGGGGGCTCAGAACATAAAATGTTTTGACTCACAGCGCGAGGGAGATGACAGAAGCAATCCTCTTTGGTAAGGTCAGATCAATTGTCCAAATGCTGATATTTAAATTTCATGCTAATTAAAGGCAAAAAACCCCCCAAAAACCAAAAAAAAACCCAAAAAACCACTTTGAAATTAAATCACTTTTTTCTATGGCACTCTTATAAAGATTTCTCCCTAGAACAGAACCAGATTTTCCTGGTTTTCTTAGAACAAGATTTTCCTGGTTTAAGGGGGTAGCCATTGTCCCATCCTCTTGGCGTCTGATCTATTAGCACCAATTAGCACAGGACCTGGGCGACTGCACAAGGCAGCATGGATGTAGGCAGGCAGCCCTGCTGGGACTGCACTGTGTCCTGCTGCAGATACCTCCTGAGCCAGGATGACATGAGGATGGCATCTCGGCTCTTCCTCGAGATGGGGAGGGGATCAGCTGGAGAGCTAGGACTTGCCTGGATCTCAGGAGCTGTAGCTCAGGGTACTGTGGAAAAAGCTGCCCTTTGGGGTGCCAGTAGAACAGGGTCTCAGCTTTGGAGGGCACCCTGCTTTCCCTAGAGGACTGGATTCACAAAATTATTTTTGCTGTTGCACTTGAGTTTCCATGAAGCTGAGCAGGATTCAGGACTGCCCTGCATGTGAGCAGCAGTCCCAGAGCAGTTTAGGCATCTCTTAACCTCCCACCTTGTTTCCCCACTTGTGGCTACAGAACCTCTATGACCCTTGCAGAGCCAGTCCAAGAAGAAAGCCCAAGGCAGAGGTGAGCAGCTTTCTGCTGGTGTACTTTGTGAGCAGGTGTGCAGCAGAGCAGAATGAACCTTGTGTGGGTGCAAGGGAGGGAAAGGGAGTGCACAGTTGAGGTGGCACAGGCATGAGCACAGCTCCAAGGGCCTCAGTGCTCTGCTCGGCTGTGGATGCTGTTTGTGATGGCTCTCAGTGCAGCTGGGGCAGGCCTTCATCAGCAGGGTGCACTTCCTGAAGCACATCAGCTGCTGCAACGTGGTCTCAAGAGCACTTAGAGATGTACAGGACCTTATAGGTACAGGCAGCTTTTCCCTCTCTAAGGAAACAATTTAGCTTTGCAGACGTTCCAGTAACAGCATGGGTGTTGGTTTTTTTTTTTCTCTAGATGGTACAAAATGTAATCACTTATGCAATACAGCAGACTGGCTTTCTAATCTTCCCTCTGATGTACCACTTTGGAAAGTTCTTTGGATTTATATCTGTATTTCACAGTGTTCCCCATCCTCCTCTCTTTCATCTCATTCTACGGTGTTTCCTGTTGGTGTAGTAACTATTGAAGAAGGAGAGGAGGCAGGAACATCTTGAAATCACTGTGGTGGAAAAATCTGGTAGTGTGGTAGTGCCTCCTGAGCAGCACTGCAGTGGGGCGATGCAGAAACCTTAGCAGTGATTTTGATGAGAGCAATGCTGCACCCTGGCACCTCAATCCTTCAGCCCAGCTGAAGGTTTCGTAGTGAGACAGGCCAGAGAATTTTCTGAGCCTAAAATAAGTAAATAAGACAACAGTGCAAGTCCAGTGTCTTGACAAAACCAGGAATTCCTTCAGCCAATTTTGCTACTGAAGTCTCCATATTGTAAAGGTACAACTTTATATTTTTGGACTTTCTTTCAAATAGGTTGTGGTGAATTTTGTTGTACCAGTTCTCTCTGCTGTGTGGTCCCAGTCTGTGTCTGCAAGGTTCCTCCATTTAATCCATTCTTTAGCCACTGCTCTTTCCAGACAAAAGTGCTTTGTTTGATCTGGCTGCACCCTGACTTCAAGCAGAAAGTCTTCAAAATTTAATACTTGTCTGTTAGCTCAATCTCACCTGTGTTTGGGGTTTCATCCTAAGGGGAAGGTAAACCCCAGAAAATTAGCAGAGAAACTACTTCTCAATACTGAGGCTGGTATCAGTTATATGAAGGTCTGCACAGAGAGTTTATTTCAGTCAAGCCAAAATAGAAAAATTTCCCTGAATAGTTATCACAGTTGGACTACAACTGATCTTTTAAAAATTTCTTTTCCCCTTACAGAATACTCTGATGTGGTTAAATCCAGAGATACCCAAGAGTCTACTTGAGTATTTTTCTTAGCTTGGCTCTACTTGGGGTTTTTGTTCATATTGGGTTTTTTTTTGTTGTTGGCCAGTGGGAGCAGTTTGCTATTGTAGACAACACTATAGAAGAGGACTGTGTGAGCAAGCAGCAGTGACTTGGAGGTGAAAGAATCCTGCAGTGTTATTTGCTTCTCACTTCTGCAATTGCAGTACCAAAGCTCATTGTAGTAGTGTCTCTAGGCCTGTTTGTTTGTACTCATCATCCACAAGGTACCAATGTTTTTCTGAACTCTTATGCTTCTTGTTATGTGTTTACCCTTGGAGATGCTGACAAAAGAGTTAGGAATGGAAAAATATTGTGTGTTCCTGATCTGGGTCTGTAGTTCCCTAGGAATCCAGGGAGGCCTTGAATTTGATGTTGCTTTCCTGTTTTTAGGGAGCAGACCAAGCTATGAATAATAAATACAAGCTCTGGGGCAAAATCGTTTTTCATTCATAAAATTCAACATTAAAGGCTGAACAGTAATTTCTTAGTCTGCTGCAAAGCAATAGGAATTCCATATTGGGACTAGAGAGCTGCTGACAGCTTCTTCAGCTTTTGCTGTGCCACAGTTAATAAATTGGTTCATCTTTGATTTTTATATAGATAGAACAAAGGTGTCTCCAGCTAAGTGATGCAGATTAGCATAGTTTTCAATCTGAGGAGTTTGAATTTGGAAAAATAAAGCCAAATCAAGTCCCTTTCTTGTGCTGGCTTCTCTCTTGGCTTTCAGAATGAGAAATAGGTGGGGCATAACTTGAATAAATCAAGAATGAGGAGATGAGAGTTATGGTATTCTGTTTGGGGTCAAAACTTACTGCATAGACACTGAAGTTTCTGCTTCAGTGATGACGGTGTGAGAAATCAAATCATAGGATGCCAATAAGTTTCTGTGGTCTGGATCCTGCATTTATTTGTACTTCAGCTTCTGAGGGGTCCTGTTGGAGCCCAGGCAGAACATTGCTGGGAAGGGGAGTAAATTGCTGTCAGTGGTGCAGTGATTGAGAAGGATCTCTGATTTGAGTGCTCTTGTAAAGAGCATTCAGTAGGGAAATCTGATCGTGACTTGCTCTCCTCCCACCCTGGAGCAGGCTGTTGTTCTCCGAACTGATGACTGTCAGGTAGTAGAAGGAGGTGAAGGTTTGCAAGGGGCAAGAGAGCATCCTGGATCAAAGTGTTTGTTTTTTCAAGGTAAAGCTGCATTAAACTGGGGAGAAGCAGACCAGCACTAGTGAAGAATATAATCTGTGCATTTTATCACTCTGCTAACCCCAGCTGTAAAATTTACCATAGGAAGGCTAATAAAATGGGAGCCACACAAGCAAACAGGGCATGGGATTATCAGCAAACATTTATTTTGGCTCTGGTGGAGCCACTCCTCTGATCAAAGTGGTTGGAGTTTGAACCTCTTTTAAGTTGTTCCCTGCTTGGACTGGGAGTGCCCTGATCTTGCATTGATGGCGTCAGTATCGTCTGTGCAGCTGTATAGAAGAAAGTGTCAGGAGGGAGAGAGAAATTGTGTGAGGCTGCTTTACTGCAGTGTGAGACAACAGTAGCTTATATTTTAGCTTTGCCAGCAACTGCCTGGTTTAGGAAAACAACCTGAGGCTTATTGTATAACTAGGTGGTATAAGTATTATCACAGGGCCAACAGGGAATGCTTTACCATTTGCAGGCTCATGTCTGGCAGACTGAGTAGCTGTGTAATCCTTATCAACAAAATAGCCTGCTGGCAGAAATCACCTTGAGCCCCAGGCTCTTCCCTTCCCGAGCCTCTTCTCTGACTGATCTCTTTGTTCGGGGTTCCCCCTTTCTCCTCCAACAAGAGCTGCTTGAATCCCTCTCGGCAATGAGTCTCTTGGCTGAAACAAATATCTCCTCTCTGATACTTTCAGGCTCCATGGTTGATGTCTGGTGGGGGGGAGCTCACTTGGTGAATGTGGTGCTCTTGTTCAGTCTCGCTAGCTGGGGAAATACATGAAGAGCTTCTGGGAGGAGGTACACGGGTGAGAAACAGAGTAGTCTCATGAGAGAAACGGGGGGAGGAGAAGGTTTTTAAGTCCTCAGGGATGGGATCTTTCTATGCAAACATCTTGCATCTCACTTTGTGCTAAGGGCAGAACAAAGGCAGCTTTACTTCTGACTTTCTTTCCATGTTTTCTTTTTTTTTCTCCTTACTTGTTTTGTCCATTCTGTATTTCTTTTATTTATTTTGTACTCTGTTGGGGAGATTGTTGTAGACATCTGCATGTTAGAGTTCAGATTCATTTTAAGGCCAACTCATAATGTGTTTGCACTAGAGAGGCAAGAGGGAAGCTGGGCTTGAATGTAGCTCTCATGATATGAACAGCTGTCCTTCCTGGGTCAGGGCAGTGCTGAAGCACCAGAGAGAGTCCCTGCCTCCAAGGGGAGACTGGGCTGAGCAGCAAGGGAAGAGAGCAGGCAGCAGGAAGTTAACCCTGTGGGTGTTAGACTGTAAAGGATTCTTCACAATATATTTTTTTACAATTCTTATTTTTAAATAGCTCCACATTATCCAGCCAATGCTAGGCCAGAGAACTTGTTTTTGAGGCTTCCTGGAGGTGTGGGTGTTGAGGGGAAACAGAAGCCATCTGTAAGGCTGACAGAGCAATTCAAGCAAGACTTCCCCCTTGCCCTCCCAGGGTAAATGTGTGACTTTCTGCCCTCACATCTGCCACAGTCAGCATTCTTGCACTGCATGAGGAAGGTCCTGCATCCATATGTGAAGTCTGGGAAGGCTTTCCTGTTCTCGGCTGGTTGATCCCTGTAGCATATGCCCCATCCTACTGCTGCACAGAAATGAGGGTCTCAGCAGTTACAGCCCTGTAAGGAGGCTGGGTGAGAGCTGGCTTTGTGGGTGGACCTTCACACTGAACTAGGGATGTGCTGGTATGAAGGAGTGGTGGGAGATCTGTTTGTGTCTGGCAGTTTGGGACTTTGCCTGCTGGGACACAGAAGTCCCTGTGACTGGGGTGTGCATGACTTGGTAGAAACATTGCAGGAGCTGTTTTATCTCAGCTTTAGCTGATCAGTGAGTGTATTTGTAGCATACTGATCATTATGTTTGCCTGAGCCCTGTGGGAGCTCCTGGGGAGCAGACTCCCATCCCATCTGTCTCACTGAAGCATTTGTCAGTCCTGGGAAGGTTACTTCAGAATGATCCGTGAAAGAGATGGGAGTTTGTGCTCTAGGTGGATTCTTCATCATGGTCCATTACATAAGAGCTGAGGGTAAAGATGAGATACTTTACCTTCCCTTGTGTCTTTTGGGACAAAAACTTGATTTCAGTTGGAATAGCATCATTTAGATGTTCCTGCTCCCCCTACTCTCTTTTCTCATGTTGCAGAACACCATCAAAATAACAAAATGCAGCCACACTGGGATTATTTTAGGGCTGCACTGGAGAGTGTAGGAGATGGTATATGAGAAATTTAAGCAATGGATTTTTATGGAAAGAGTAGCATCTTTCAACATAACAGAAGTAACAGCATAAAGACTCTTCCAATTCAGGCAATCTTGCCAGCAAGGGTTGAGATTCTGGCCCAGAATCTGACCATGGGGTTCACTTGTGCCTCATACTGTGGGAGGATGGATTGTAGGAGAATAGAGATCGTGCTGAAGTCAATCTTACCCCTGAGGAGTTGCAGCTGTACTAATTACCAAAGAGTAGGAACAGCTTTGCCTTTTAATAGGTCACAGCTATGTCCAATAAGGCCTGCCCTTAATAGGGTGCAGCTGTGTCCAATAAGGATGGTCCAATAAGGATGGGTGTTATAAAAGGGTGGGTCAGCTAGTTGAGAGGAGAGTCAGGAAGCTGGAATCAGTTGGTTGTGCTGCTGTGAAGACCTAGGGTCAGGCGGTCGCGTTAGGGACAGTAAGGGTTAGTATGTGCTACTAGGGATAGATAGCTTCAGGCGTTTGTGTTAGGGACAGGTAGAAGTCAGCCAGCCGTGTGGAAGAGAGAGAAAAGGAGTCAGTGTAGTGAGGAGCTGCCCATGAGAACTCACAGAGAGAAGGTATGAAAGTCTTCCAGTAAGATAATAAACTAATGGTGACAGTCAGTCCCCATCCACCGTCGATTGGTGCCAAGCACCGACACTGACAATTGGTGGCCTGTATGGGGATGAGTTCCAACATCATACCCCTTACTTCAAGGAGATCTGTGTGGAAATGTGCAGATCTTTGTTTTAGCAAAACCCCACAGCCTTCTTACTGGGGCTGCACATCCCTGGAGGATATTGCTCTCACCTCTGCACAGCTGAGCTGCGTTCAGAGCCTTGTTCTTACTACAGAGCCCTTACTAAGCTTTTTGAGGCTCCTTCAGAAAGATAACTGCAGTAGCTGCCAGATGTACTAGAACTCAGGTGTGATAGCATGAATATACCACAGATCTTCTGGGACAGCAAGGGATTCTTTTGCTGTGCTGGGATCAATGAAGGTGAACTCTGGTTTTGTTGCTTGACCATGTCAAAATGGTGTCTGATTAGAAACAGGAATTCAAGGAAGAAACCAAGGTAATTCTTAGGCTGAAGTAGTAAAGCCCTTTTTTAATTTAGAGGACAGCAGAGGTCTTGAGCTTCCAACCCCTGAATGATCTTTAGACAACAGATCTCCCTGTCTCTCTGCTATGACAAACATACCTTTCTCCTGCTATGGAGAAAGCTTCAGGTTAAGTGGCGGAATGTGAGTTTGAGATGTAGTGTTGGTTTTTCAGTTTAATTCCCACAGAAAAAGGGCAAGCAGTTTTTGTGATAGGAAGCCAAATGCTGTTCAGCTGATGCTGGGAGTGAGGCTCTGCAATGTTCATGTGTGAGGTGAGCAGTGAGGGGTCAGAAGATCTCAAGGGCCAGAAGTTTGATGCTTTAGAGATTGAATTCCTATTTTTTTAGTCAGCTGAGACCTCTTACAGCAGATTCTGCTACAGATGCTCTGGGGGAGCCTCTGTACTATGTGGAGGCAAAGGCTGCCTTGTTTGCTGTGGTGGGACTGGGGGCCCCTTCAGATGCGCCCAAGGCTATAAGGAGCCTGGTGAATTTGGCTAGGAAGATCTTGGCTATTATGGGATCAGTTTCAAATACAAGTGCTTGAACCAGCACTGTGTCTGTTTTTAATTTGCTGAATCTTTCATCAGATAACAGACCTAGAAACTTGGTGGCAGGAATTTGGGTTTTAGTAATGGTTTTGTTGTGTGATTGCAGTGAAACAGAGCTGAGCAAGTGGACTCTTTGATGAATGCTGCTGCTGAATGGAATTTTGTTAGCTTCTCAAGGTATGGCTCTTCTGATATCTCATGGGAATCACAGGAGTCTGATAAAGTTGAAGAGCTGCTGGCATGAAGAGAAAAAAAAAGTTCCTGTGTCTGTGTAGTGATACTATTTTATTGTTTACATGGACCTAAAATGCAGCAGTGATGGTGTCTTGGATGAATTGTTTCCAAAACAGCATAATTTGAAACATGATTTGAGGAGTGGCGGTCAAAGCTGTGATGAACACCTTGGCCTCCTCTCATTTCTCTTCTCTCTTTTCTTCTTTTTCCCCCTCTCCAAACCAGGGTGTAATAGAAATGGGCTGAAAGAGCAGTGTATTTAATGTGCTCTATGCCATCTTGTGTGCTTGCAGGTTCATGTTTAGCTCTGGTAAGCCTCCCTGTGACCCTCCCAGGTCTCAGACTTGCTCTCTGTTGCTGGGATAGCAGGTGAGAGTTTTGCTGCACAAGATGAAAACAAGAGACTCTCCCTTGCTGCTAGCTCTTGGCTGCTCTGAGGTGTTGGTCATCAGTGCACCAGGGATTCTTTGGCTGCTCAGGAATTTGTTTGAGCTGCAGCATGTGGGTGTGTAGGATGGAGGCCATATGTCAGAGCTCCTGGGTGGCCAGATGTGAGCCCCAGCTGTACGTACTGAACTTCTCCAACGTGAGGCATGCAGCCCAATGCTTCTGACCAGCCTTTGTAAATTTGTGCTCAGCTCCAGGAGCCTCCTGTGTCTCTGATTCCTGCCTATACCTTTTCAAATCATAACTGAACTCTACTCCATGGCGGGATCCCAAACAGGTCTCTACACTCTCTGAGCCAAGATCCTAATCCCATGTGCTGCCCTATGCTTGGTTATCTATCTACCCATCAGCTGTATCAGCTACAAAGGCTCCTGGAATGAGATGGTTTGGGGATGTGCTGCACTTGGAATATAATTTTTGTTACTTCTCCTGGGGCTTCAAAGCAAGGAACAGTTTGTCCTCTGTGAATATAAAATATGTGTAAACATGACTGACACTTCATATTTAAAATGTGCTCTTTGAACTTGTTTCCCTCATCATCCTTTTCCCCCCTTAAACTTTGGAGAGATCCGAGAATCATGACAAAAAAAAAAGAGAAAAAACCAGTCTTTCATTATGAATTTATTGAGAAGCAAGAAGAGCACATAGCCTAAGTACAGAATGATTCACACATCACTTAAAAGACATTACAGAACAAAAAATTCCAGGTAGATTCCAGAAGACTAGAATGATATGAATCCAGTGACACAACATTGATCACTGGAAAAAATATATGTTCATCCTATTTGCTTTTGGTCTGTGGTCATAACAAAAGCTGTGCTAGTGGACTCTCCAGACAGGCTCCAGAGAAGATTTAAGATGTTGAGTTCTGTAACTGCATAATATGTGATATATGTGAAAGTTGTCTTCTAGCCTGTGTTAGAAATGGATACCTCCATAACTTACTGCAAAAAGTGTTTAGGCTCTCGCCTGTTCTGCCTCATGCTATTTTCATCCTAAGATGAGAGTGTTGGTATTGGATACTTTCTTCTTACAGCTGTATATATTAGAAGGAAAAAGTAGGCTACAGTGTGTATTTAGAGATAAAATTACCACTAGAGGATCTAGTAACTTCTTGAAAATAGCAAATTATAAAGAGGAACAGCATGAGAATCACCATGTGAGGATTATTTTCTTCAGAATCATTGTAGCATGCAAGCAGCGTACTTGACTTGAATAGTTTTGGTAGTCTGTAGCTTTCATGAAATTGGTTTGTTGCTAATAATAGTCTAAATAATTTTTCACAGTAAAATCAGCACAAGCGACAATGACGTGATCTTGATTAGTCAGCTTTGCTGAAACAGTGTAATCTCCCTGTATGAGAAAAATGCAAAGCAAGAGATTAGCCCATAGTACTATATAACTGCTTAAGTTTCTGACTCCTCTTTTTAGAAACAGAACAATTCTTTTCCCATCAAGTTCCTCCAAAACCTTCCTGGTCCAAATGTTTCAGAGGTGGTAAAGGGTGTGCCCATATTTTCTGCCAAAATACTCTCCTCAGGGATATCAATGCTGACAGCACAAATTGAAAATTAAACAGTGCAAGGGGAATGAAATGTTTTGCTGCATTAAAAAATCCCTTCTAATCTGTGTAAATTCTCATGATTCTTACAAGCAAGCACAATATGGCCTGTGTTATTTAGTATCTGGAAAAAGAGGTGCTCAGTTCTCTGGCACTTCTCTTACATGGATCTTGTTATTCAGTGTTAGTGATATGAATTTTATAACAGAACTCTCTGGGGGAAGTGTATGTATAGATGACTCAATCTCTAATGAATTCCTATACAATAAAACAAGAAGCAGTCTAATTTCCAATTGTGTAGTTGAAAATATGAATTCAGGTTTTGGGGAGAATTTATATCATTACAGTGCAAAAAAAAAAAAAAATCTGAGCTTTAAAGCAGCCATGACTATCTTGTATAGGTCAAAATGGTGCTCTCCAGACACTTGGAGAAGCACTGTCAGGGTGGTGACCAGGGTGGCTTTAACAGATTTGGAAGAAGAGATGAACTAGATTTTATTCACTGTGTATTGCTGGCATTGCAGTAATTATTTATGTTTTTTTTTTTTTTTTTTGCTGGACCATGGAGGGTAGCAAAATGTGGGGTAGGAGAGGTTGGCAGCAGTGACCTCCTCGCTTTGAACCACAGTGTTTAGAGCCCTTCTGGTTGTGGAATAGGAGGCATGGATAGAATGAGTCAGGCTTCTTGGCATTTGCCTTTTACAATGGGATTTTTAAAGCAATACCTGGCCTGTGTCCTCACAGAGAGGTTCAAGTTAAGAGTAAAATCTAAATTTAGAGAGAGGCCCAGTGGCAACATGCTGTTGAGAATAGAGCCTGGTTGTAATTCCTGTGTGGAGGGTGCAAACATCCCTTAGGCTTCTCAGATGAGGCTGTTCTTTACAATGAGCAGAAGATGATTTCTGTATGGAATCATTCCTTTTTGTCAGCATGGAAGGATGGTATTATTTGCCTGATTGATTAATTAACAAAAGAGGTTTCCTATTCCTTTTCACACAAGCATGTTAACTCTCTAAAAGCTTATGGTTTAATTCAGGGAAGAGACTTCATAATAACTAATTTCCATTGCTTATTAGTGATTAGACTTCTTTTTTCTCCTTCAGAATAATTTTTTGCCCATGGTGAAAAATGTTATTAAAAGAGGCTTGTGATCAGTCTTGGAGTTTCTGGCTCCAGAAACTAGTTGAAAATTCAGCTAATTTTCCTAGAACTGGAGTTTTACTGGTCTGTGTGCATGTTTCTATGTCTTCTTGGTTTAAAGACCTATTCTTCAGTTTGTCTTGAGGCTTTACTATGTAAGTATGTTAGTAAAGCTGCTCCTGGAACAGGATGATGATTGATGTGAGCTCAGGCACTCCTGTGTGAGACATCAAAAGGCAGTGCTCAACACAGCCTCTGTAGGTATAGCCTTTAGGGAAGCAGGCTGGTTAGGGTGGGATAACAGCCTGCATAATGGGGGTCCAGCTCCCTGTGTGAAAGCCTTGGGAAAATGAAGGTCCTTGTTGCTCCCATCACCAAAGGAATATTGAGACATATGAGATGGTAGCACTTATGGAGGCTCGATCTTCCCAGAATCCAGCTATCCTTGTTATCACCTCTGCAGGTCTTGGCAAGCCTGGTTCTTTGGGACTCATGTCTTTGTTCTGTATCCCTGTTCTGATCCTGTTTTCTTTTCCTACCTGGAGCAATCCAGTGCTGAGCAGATCCCAGACCTCATCTTTGAGCTTCTGACATACATTTTATGTCTGCTGCTGAAGAACTGAGAGCTCATGCTGTGCCTCTCCGAATAAATCTAAGGGGTATTTGACTGACCACCTGAACTCTATGCTTTTTCAGCAGTGACTGTGATCCTTTCTTTGCCACATTCTCAACAAGATGCCTTGATAATCAAAGACTTTGCCTTCTTCCCTTCAATCCAATCTCTTTGTTGTATGTCTCTAAGAAATCCTTTGTTATGTACTGATCAAATATATCTTCATGCTGTGCCCAGTTAAGAGACTGTTGCATTCAGCATTTGAATCTATCTTTTTTTCCAGTGTGATTTGGTTGCTCTTCTAGGAGACTTAGCTGTGTGTGGAGAAGGCTGCCAGTAAAAAGCATCTGTAATGGATGACCAGGAAATTCAGAGCAGTGCCTAGACTACTGCCTGTTTTCTCACCTTCCTAAGAAATTATTTTCTTATTTTAAGGCTCCATAAATGCAGAGAAAGTGTTCTTGGCCTAATAACTTGTACCTTCAGTTGCCACTAGAAGACCTTGGTCTCTCTGCCTGACACCATATATGTACAGTGGAACCTGTTCAATTGCAATAGGTATCTAACTTGCCTTTATAGCCAGAGAGGATGAATGAGCTTCTCCAAATTGTTCAGTTCACTAAAGACTGAGCAAAATTGCAGCCTTGGTCTCTTGGGAGTCCCCTGGAACTGCTTCTTTTCTTGCTCTTTTGAGAGTAAGAGAGGGGGAGCCTACTAAAGAGCTCTATGGCTGTCTGACTTAATGCTGGTACAGACATCTGCTATCCTGAAAAAAAAACTTTGTTGCTGGATAGCAGTGCCTCTGTAACTCTTTATAAGCAAAGCCACTTAATTTCATATTGAAAAGGATTATTCATATAAAACGCTATCAGATCCAGTGTGCCAGCTGGGGAAGCCTGGAATGTACTGGTGTGATTTCTGGTAGTCCTCTGACCATGCCTCATCTGGGAAGCCCTTCTGCTTGGAAACACAACTGTGACCAACTTACCTGAGGGATTTCTTTGATTCCCAGTGTGACTGGTCCCTCATAATAGAGATGTTCTGGAAAGCAACAATGGTGGTGGATGGTTAGACATGCAGCACATGAGGGAAAATGTCAGCTGAACATAGATGCTTTTTTTGTAATGGCATTTCAGAGCCTCCAGTGACAAGTATTATGGAACTGCAAAATACTCCATACACAATCCTGCAACAGCCCTCTTGAGGGAAATATCAGGATGTATACTGTCTTATGGGGAAAGCAAGGCAGAGCTTGGGCTCAAGGAGCATCTGCAGTCCATGTGAATGGAAAAGGGGGGCACGTCTTTGCACTACCAGATGGGCATACCTATGTCATCACACATCCTGAAAATAAAAGGGGTGGGGGGGACTGCTAGATTCAAGTCCTTTAGCATGAACTATTAAACACCTGCACCTGGAGTAGTTGAACTGTACTCTGTTTTGGTAACTTTTAGAAAAACCAATCTGAGCTGAGTGTTTTTGTAGGTATGGACTTCTGACTGCTTGCTGAACATGACTTTAAAGTAATAAGAACATATTTGTCTCTCTGCTGAGGGAGCATTCATCAAGAAGTTACATGAGGTATTAAAGTCATCACAACTGTGTTAGTGACTGGAATAGAGTCTGGGAGTTCCACCTTCCAATCCTCATCTCCCTAATCGTACGAGGCATGCCTGTTCTTGGCTGTTAAAGAAAGGGCAACTTTGGCATTAATGGAGAGAATTAGCAAGCTGTTCTGCAGTTCCTCCTACTTCTTCATAGCTTACTGGGCCAAACTGTACAGACTTGACTGAAAATAAAACTTGTAGATGTTTCAGTATTTCAGAATTTCTTGCACAACTTGCCCCACACAAGTCATGGAAAAGTCTACGAACTGTTTAAGGATTCTTTTTTGTAGGTGTCATGAAATATTCCTTACTTTGACAGTGACAGAGGAGTGTTTCATCGTGTTTATATGAGTATGTGCTGGCATTTTGATGCTTTCCACTTCTAGAGAGTTGCTTTGGTCTAGTCTCACTGTTGGTTTAAACTGTTTCTTGTGAAAGGTTGGATAAAAGCTTTGTAACATCTTTAGATTGTATGGTCCATCTCACCATGCATGGATTTGGAAAACAGTCCACAAACGTTCTTCCCACACATGACATGAAATGTTAGTCTTGTTACAAAATTATATGAAAGAATCACGACAATAAGGTAAACTAGGAAAAGGAGAAACCCGAGATATCACCAGTGTTCTAAACCTTTGCGTTAGTGAGAAGTTTGTTTAGTGTAATGCCCTGATGATACTGGGAGGCGGAGAAGATGCAAAACAACTCAGTGTTGCCCTGAAAAACCTAATCCCAAAACAGAGAACAGAATAAGTATGTCTTGGCTTGTCAATGTCAAACTGATCAACTATGCTACAGCAATTGTACTGTACTCATTCCCCTCTGCATCCCTGTCTAATTCATGTGGACAGCAAGAAGTCTTGTTGTTTTCAGAGAGCAGTCACCATCGCCGCTCGCTTCTGTGCCTGAAGCAAGAGCCCAGGAGTCTGACACATCTCCACTGCAGTTAGTGGTGACTCAAAAATTTTAAAAATACAGTACAGCCCACCTCTTGGTTCACAGCTTTAATAGACTCTAAATGGGAACTAAAGGCACTGAAGACTGCATAATGATGAGTGACTCCCCTGGGACTTGAGCTGTGTGTGTTGATGTGATCTAAGGCATATTGGGAGCTGCCCCCTCATGCAGTGGTGGGGCTCATGCTTTGCGTGTCCTTTTGTTCAGTAGAGAGCCTTGTAGGACTACCTTTTCTTCAGTCAACTCACAGCCTAGCAAATCTTGGATGACAGCAGAGGAGAGTGGAGAGGAAACTGGGCTGTGAGCAATCACCCAAAGTCCTTCTGCATGGGGACATGGAAGCTTCTCTTGGATCATGTGGCTTGTTAGGATCTCATCTAGGCTCTCAGAAAGCCATCCAGAATCTAAAAACATAGATGCAGCATTCAGGCTTTGCAAAGCCTGTATTTTAAAATGAAGTAGGTGTCATCAGGCCATAAATTTGCTTCTGAAATGATGGCAATGCTAATCTCTCCTCTAGTGTAGGTAGAAGCTATTTTTCCCCACACACTTCACTGTGATAAAGTAACTGGATGAATGCAGTCTCAGGGCTCTGCCTCAGCCCACTCTGAGAAGTTTTCCTTGATTGCTCTGATGTGTTGTAGCTATGCCTTTGCTCAGTTATCAAAGAAATCACTGTTTCATCTTTTAGGGAGCCTTCAAATGTGGAGCAGCAGGTGCTGCTTGTCCAGTTTGAGGTTCACATTTACTGCTTTATGCTTCAGCTTTACCCTTATTTAGCTCTTTTTAACCAGGGGTCTTGCAGTGATTCAGAGCTGAAACATATGGAGCTACTGGAGAAAGTCCAGTGAAAGGCCACTGATATAATTCAGGGACTAGAACATCTCTCCAGTGAGGAGACTGAAGGAGCTGGGACTGTTCAGCATAGAGAACAAAAACATTAGGGGGCAGCACATCAATATGTACAAATACCTGAAGTGGGGTTGTAAAAGAGGATGGAGCCAGGCTGTCTCTGCTGGTGCCTAGTGGCAGGGCAAAGAGGCAGTGGGCACAAACTAAAACACAGGAGGCTTCTCCTGAACATCAGGAAAGACTTTTGAGTGAGCACTGGCAGAGGTTGCCCAGAGAGGTTGTAGAGCATCCATCCTTAGCTAGATCTGAAAAGCTTGCCCTGGACATGGTCCTGGGAAACTGGCTGTCAGATGGCCCTGTTTGGAGTATGTGGAACTGGATCAGATGACCTTCAAATGACTTTCCAACCTCAACAATTCTGTGGTTCTGTAACCAGTCCTTTGGAAAACTCCTGTAACCTTCCTTGCTTCAGTGGGGAGGAGGAAACTATGCTGCTTTGAAAGTATGTCCTTATAGGAAAGCAAGGGCAGCTTTCATTTTCAGCTAGTTGAGACCTGTCAGGAAATACTATGGATTCATAAATCTGCTGAATTTTATCATTCATATTCACTTGGGACCATGGAAACCTCCTCACTGGATCAGGCTTTTCAAAGACCATTCAGTGTTCCAGTTGCATGGGGATTTCTACTATAATTCTAGAAGTGTAAACATCTTCCAAGGCTCGAAGGACTGCAGTTTATCACAGCATCCTTAATATGCATTTTTTTCTCCACGTATTCATACATTTTTACACTCCTCCATTGAAAGAGGATGAACACATCTGCTGCAGTAACTGTCACAAACACTGAGCCTATCTTATTGAAAGAATTGTATGGTCTTCCTAGAGAAAAGCCCAAATATGGTTGCAAAAAATGCTCACACATTTGGAAGAGCATAAACCATGAGTGCATTTTTCCAATTAAATATTCCCCTTTTTCTTTTTTTTTGTCTGCTGGTAATTTATGGTACCTGTCAAGCATGCTGTCATCAGTGATTTGCTTTCGGCCCTATTTCTTATAGATTTATGTGAAAGTGATTTCTGTAGAACTGCCTAGAAAATATTTCTATTGTACCACTGAATCAAGGTGATACTACTGTATTCTTGTAGCAGCTTTTCGCTGTTGTTTCTACCAAAAGGGACTTAGTCCTTTTCCTTGCTAGTGAGCATGCCTTTAGTAGTTTCCAGTCTGAGGCAGAGATTTCAAATGTGTAAGTAAGAACTTCCTGAGGATTACTTCAAATTACTAGTTATCATTTGTCATGAAGATGCCTCTCCTTCCTGACTAAACACCTATAATGAAATTCTCACTTCTCTTTCTCAAATCTTCCTTTCACTGAAAATCTTTATGCATTCTCACACTCTTATACTATATAAAGGCCCTGTACATCTGCACCCACCTCTTCCTTTTTCTATGTTTTAAATATTTTTAGAACTTCAATGCTCCATGTTGGAGTTCTTCTAGGACACAATCTTGCACCGATGCAACTGACACACAGCTTCTGTGGGTGCTATGGATGTAGGAATGATGTGAATAACTGCCAGCTATAGATGTATAGTTGAGTGGGAAAAAACATATGTAAATACATGGCCAGGTGAGAAAGATTCACTTTTTTTACTGGTGAGGAAAAGGTGAGATGAAGGGGCTAAGCAAGATGGCATTGTGTGTCAGCCCAAAGACCTAGCTTTGTGGTATAGCTGCTTTCTCAGAAACAGCTACCTACATTCTCAATGTGATAGCCAGTCTTTTAATTCATGTTATGTTCTTTACTTTTATTCACAAATACTGTTTTAGAAACTTGCTCACTGTAACACCTACTGAAAGGGACAATAATGTAAAAGAATGGAGGTCTGAAGCAAGGCGGGGGTTTCTCTATGGTCTGGGGTGTGTGCACAAGGAATTGTGCAAGTGCTCTGATGGTGCCTATGTCAGTTGAGCCTGAAAGAAAACTTGCAGAGGATGCAGCTATCTTTTTTGTCAGGTAGTTTTGCTTAAGCCTGCAAGCTGTGGTTGGCACATTGCTTAATATTACCCTGGTAGATCTTCCACTCTGATTTTAGTGATTGCATTGGGAAATCTGTTAAATCTTATGTAACTGTTTTCTTTGGAGGAAATTTGGAATAAGCAGCACATTCTACTAAAAAAGAGGAAGGCCTGAGTTCACGTTATGCCACAAAGAATTTAGCAATTTTGTTGCTGTTGTTCCTAAATAGAAAATGGCAAATTTCCTTGCAAACTTTGAGCTAACAACTTCACAACAGTCATATAGCTCAAAGAAAAAGATCTTGGAATCCTACTTTTGAGTCCGAGTGAGCAGTGCCAGACATGACCTTTGGTTAACAAAAATAGTAAATACTATATGATTATGATGAACATGAAATCTCCAGCTATATTAAGTCTTTCTAGCACACAGAGTATTTCCAGTCATGAAAAAACTGTAGCATTATAGGAGAGCAAATATAAATAAAGGAAAAAAGAAAACTTCCCTCCAATAACTAAGACTTTGCCACATCCGGCTCTTAAAAGTCTCTTTTTTCTTGTAAATTCTGCTCTGCTTTTCCCCACAAGTAAATGGATCAACAAAACCTGTAGAAGGATGATGTTCTGTCTAATTTTGGGAGAGGGAGGAGCAGGCAATTTTTGGCCTCCTTGTGAAAGGCAAGCAAATTCTGTGTGAAACTATATTTAAACTCAGGTCAGGTCTGGCCAGATGTTGGAAATGTTGCCCATACAACAGAGGAAAAGAGGCTCTCCATGAAAAGCTTCAGTTGAAAGGGCTCTCTGCTCTCCTGTGTCTTAGTAGTCTGCATACTTAGCCATTCACAAGTTGTCCTTCCTGCACAGGCATTAGGTCAGATTTACAGCTGTGCTCATATGGTAAATTATGCCTGAACTGCCTTAAATTGGTCTTCAGCTCAATTCTATGTCCTAAAACATGGGGTAGATTTGACTGTCAACTAACTAAGAAATACCCCATTTTCAGTCTGAACCTGTTTGAGAAAGTTCACTTCTTTCCCACTGTGACTTAATTACTAAATAAAAACAGTTACTTGATGAGAGGGTGTGTATTAAAAAGTGCATGGCGGATGTCTTTGCACTGAAGTAGGGATACTTCTAGATGAAGGTATATAGTATTATTTAAGCAACCACCTATGTGTTTATATCATAATGTATTTCAATTAGCAGAAACAATCGCCTGTCAGTTTAAGATTAAGAGACTTGGAAACCCCAGGAAGTTTTGGCTTTGTAGCTTAATGAGCGAATAGCAGTTTGTGCTCAGTTCAGGACTGACTCTACTTCTCCTTAATGTATTCACTAAAGGATGTTATTAAGTACTTCATCAGAATAAGATAGTTTTTCAGTAGGTCTGTGGGTGGGTTTTCTCCTCTTGTAATTCAATACACAATTGAAGAAACTTCTGAATTTAATCTTTTTGTCTATCTGGCTTACAGGATTTACATAATTGGTTGCTCATGCAGCATTTCTCTATTATTCTTTGTGATGGTTTTGTGCAGTGTGAAATGTCATAGTAATTTTCCAGGAGCTGTCTTAGCAGTAGTGCTGTGCATGGTCTTTAAACTCATGGCCCTTGCACATGAGTTATTGCAGTGTTATCAGCTTGAAGATGCGAGTGACTCAAGGAAAGCAGAGCTTCTCTAACTGTCTGGTGCTCTCACAACTCAAACTTCTCTGTGGCTCTACTTGTTTTTTGTAAAATCAGCCTAAATAGATGATCATGATGTGAGGAGGACTTAAAAATTGCTGGATACATGGCTATTGCAGTCCAGAAGCATGACCACAGCTCTTCCAGACATGGCACAGCTAACTTGGCACTACCTAGCCTGGGTTGTGCCAGAAGGGGCCTTGAGTTGCCCAGGCTCACCTGGGCCCAAAGATGCCTGTTTTCTGGGGGCAAGTAATACCACTGTAAACCAACTAGAGCAAGTCTTCACCAGCTGGCAGTGTGACTGGCATGAGCTGAATTCATTTGACTGCTGCATAGGCACATGTTGAACAGAAAGAAGATGCAAACCATAGATGGTAGCAAATAGTATCTTGTTCCAAATATCGTTATTCAAGCATTTTTCCTCATAAAGTGATTAAAGGATTGCCTTTGAGGACAGGAGGTGTGACTTGCTTAATAGTGAAGAACATATTCAGAACGGTTGTTTGTTTGCTCAGCCATTTCTTTTACAGAACTAGCCTTTATTTTTGTTATACTTCTTGCTCACATGACAAGCATGTGCCTCTAAATAGGGCTTATGAACCTCTTTGTGGATGGGGGTCACATGATCACAGTCATTTTTAATGGACTTGAAATCCCATGTGCGTGCAATATTCTGTGATTAAAAGTAAAGCAAACAGGTTGGGGGAAAAGCAGGCCCTTCAATTAAAATGTCTCTGTCCTACTGCATTCCTGTCACCCACTAACATGCTGGTGAAGTAAACAGAACATTGCGATGTATTGGTGCAGTCAACAGCACAGCGGGTGCATCCTGCTTGGAGTATTCAGTAGCCATCAAACACTTAGAGTGCTACCTAAATTACCTCCTTTCTTCTTTCCACAGAAAATAAGCTTAGAATCGCCCGGCCCGCAAAGCGTCTCTGAGTAGGTTAAGACAGTCTTTCCATTTACGATCATGTCCAGCTTGACATAGAGTTCCTTGATGCTGTGTCCTACACACAAAGCAGAAAGAGAGCTCAGAGAAAGTGCAAGGATAAACAGGTTTATCACTTAATTTAAAAAAAATTCTATTTTTTCCTCCCTGCTGTTTGAGCCATTAGATGTTTTCTCTTCACGGAGGACTCCTGATACATAGAAATCTGTGCTTCAGGAACAGGTCTCTAGGCCCTTCAAGGTATATGACAGGTGACATAATAGCAGTTATCTTGATTGTTAAATAAACTATGCCCATGACCATTTTCTGACTTGGTTAAATGTCGTAGCAAATCTCATGTCCTTACATATAAACTTTTCTTGTGTTCTTAGCAGAGGGATCATATCCAATGGGCCCCTGGGAGGAACCTGTGAGCTGTAACTGCTGCCTGGGAAAACAGTAACTGGCCTGAGCCAAACCTGTGCCAGGGACCAGCACAACATCTTGGCAGTGCTAGGAGGTTGCCTGCTTGTTCCTGGCTTGCTGACACAGGCAGAGCCAGTGAGGCTACTGGATTTAGACAGAGGTCCTGTACTCTGACTTGTGGGAAAAGTATTTGCAAATGTCTGTAGTGTGATTTTTTTTTTCCCAGGCTTGTTTACCTTTGCAGCCACCTGAAAACTCATGCTCCCTGGACAAATAGCCTGCATGTCTCACAGGAAGGGAGACCTTTTGCATGCAAAGAAGCATTCCCAGGTGCTAAAAGACACTTGGCACACAAATTTATTTTCAGCACCTACAGCATACAGCAACATTTTCATATTTTTGCTCTGGTAGTACAGGATCTAGATGAGCTGGGGGCTCAGATTTGGAGGAGGTGGCTTTCCTATGAAAGAATCACAAAACAAGCTATGGCTAATATTAAATTGTGCATCCAGTTTGTACCTTTATTGCTGATCAGTCAGGTGCTGAAGGGTATAATTTCAGCTAGTGCAGGTGGCAAACTGATGGCATGACTGTTGCCTCAGGCCAGCACTTTCCCATCACTGCCCAGGAGGGACAGAGGTGTGTCCCCATGCTACTCTGTGGGAGTCCATTCAGTCCCCTACCTGCAAGGGTCACAGCCTTGCAAATTTGGTGAGGTACTGACACAAGAATGTGTGTGAAAGTCAACAAAACTCTCCCCAGAAGACTTAGCTATGAAGATGATGAGCTCTAGAGCAGCCCCCGCTTCGCTCTCCATGTGTACAAATTAAGAATAGGAGCAGAATAGGGGCTGAAAGTTGATATACCCCTCTTTAGGGTGACATATGTAGTCTGAGGCCGAGCTGATAACAGAACTGACATTTTTGTAACCCTGCACAGGTTTTGAAATTTCTAAGAAATGAAGCCCATTCATATTTTATGGGACATTGTCACCCTTGCTTACTTCTTAATACCACCACTGACACATGAATTACCTGTGTACAGCGTGAGAAAATAGCAATTCACTTACCTAGGACCATTGCACCTCTGATGTTAAAGGTGTGGGTTGCAATATCAGAACAATGGTCAATGCTGAGAGCAAAATCTTGCTGGGGATCTGTTTGAAGACACAAAGCAGTGGGTTACAAGCTGTATCTTTAATGAGATACTTTATGAGACTGCATATAGAATATATAAACTGTAGAAGTGTTATAAAAAACAAATTACATATTTCTTAAAAGGTCTCCAAGAAGGGCTTAGAGCTCCCATACCCTGCATTCAGTAGCTACTTCTGTCCTTCCTGCCCCTTCAGTCTGAAGTGCACTCAGGTGATAACCTGTGTGAGGCTAGAATCTACTGTGTAGGAAAACTACCAAACTCAAAGAAGGCAGGTTCCCCACAATGGTGGATAGCCAATACTTATTCAATGGTGAAGTCTCAGCACAACTGCTCTTCCCAGACTCTGCACATTGCCATTCCTTCCTCAGCCCTGAGGAGCAATTGGTTATGAAGATGTTTATTAATTAATTTGTATCACAAGATGGCTTGGTGAAGCTGATTAGGAAACTGAATTCTGGAGTGGGATGAAAAGTCCAAAACTGAAAATAAAATTGTGTTAACTGAGATACTGCAGTACTTTTTTCTGGGTCCATCATCCCATGATATTTCTAAGCCAGAAAATAGTCTACATTTCTCCTTTTCTGGGAGACTTTAGCAGAGCTGTGGGCCCAAAGGGAGCCCTTTGACTGATGATTATCATGAGTGTGATTCTTTCCAATTCCTGCACTATCCCATTCTCTGCAAAAAGCTCTAAAACTCCTGTAAAAACACAGTTGTTTTCCTACCACTTCCACCTTCTTCCTTGCTAGCCTCCATGAGACTTGATGCTGTGCCTGAAGGCTTGCTGACATGTCACTCTCTGGTGACAGGCAGCAGCAACTACTGACAGCTCAGCTGCCACAACCAATAGAATGTACAATTGTTTTCCAAAGCTGTGGCAGGAGGGGAAAGATTTGGCCAATTTGGAAAAATACCTTGAGCCTCAAACTTGCTTTAGGCATAGTTTTGTCCCTCATTATGGCTTTCCAGCCAGCCTGTGCATCCAACATAATTCTCTGTGGGAAAAAGAGAAGCAACTGTGGCATGTGCAGAAGCAGCCATAGGCTCCTTGGTTTACACAGATCTGGTAGTGATAAATATAGACTTGGGAACTGAGCTCTGTTTCTAAGTTATTGTTGCTTGAACTAATCTTCTCACTGAATTGAAAATAACAGGTTGGGAGAATTTTCCTTTGATGCTGTGGTGAAACTTGAGTCACAAGTGCTCTCTGTGAGGCTGAGCCAGCATCCCCATAGTCTAACCCTGTTTTTGCGGCAGTGCCCCACAGCTGTAGCAGCTGGCAATCAGCAAGCCTGTGTGACCAAAACCTGATTGCTTAGAGGAGATCACAGAATGAATGAAAGTGTTGAGAGGACCTGGAGGGCTTTAAATAAGCCAGGCTTTGTGAGCCCGCAGATTATCAGTGTGGTCTAACAGGAGTACCCGAGCCCTAAATTTTGGTAAATTAAAATGACTGTTCAAAGGAGGGAGATAAAAAGCACTGGTATTTCTAAAGCTCTGTGTCCTTGTGCTGGATTTTGTCCTCCACACCACTAAAGCAGTCTCTGCAGTTGCATAATCTGCTTGGGACAAAAAGTTAGTGCCTGCAGTTGTTTATCAAGTGTGGTGACAGTCAGAGGGTTGTCTTTCTTCTTTTTTCTTATTCCTGTCAGTTCCAGCTTTGTTTTTGCAGCTTCAGAAGCTGTTGTGATCAGTTAGGAAAGCAGTTTCCTGCTCCAGCTGGAAAGCATGTCAAACTTCTCTTTTCTCCTGGACCGTTACTCCTGCTTCCCCTCTGGTTTTTACCATCTCTCAGGGCTTGGTTTCCGCATTCCTCTGGACTTCTGCTAGAGCCCCTCTTGTTTCTGTTTTGTGTGTGCTGTGATGAAAAGGTTCAGGAAGCAGCTGCTCAGATTCAGAGCAATTTGGGCATTGATGCCTACAAATAGTACTGGTTGTCAAGTTACTAAAATTGTTGGTTCTGCAATTTCAAGAGGGAGTTACGGTCAAACGTGGCAGTAGAACTTATATAATGCTTTTCTCTTTTCAAAGAGACTAGGCTGTACTTTAATGAGCAAATTAAATTGTGGTGTCAGGGCTAGAATTTGAACTTTTATTTTAAAATTTCTCATCAGTAACTGAGTGGAAAGGGTATGTTCATGAAACCAAGCTTTTTTTGAAAGCTTGGTCTTCTTACAATGACCCTGGTGTCAGGATTATTTTAGTTTGGATGTCTGTTTATTTCTATGGGTTGAGCTCCTTTGGCAGATGACACATTTCATAGTGCATTGTAGCCATGGATGTCTTTTACTGCACTGCTAGTGATGCACCATAGGATCCTGAGATATCCAGGAGGTGCTATTTAGTCCTCAGAGAAGAAGAGAGTGTGGAAGCACTTAAATGAGGAATTGCAGAAATATTTATGAATTGGAGTGCTTGGATTTTGTGTTGTTACTCTGTTGCTGACAAATGTAAAAATTTCCAATGCCAAAAGAACCCAAATTAATTTTCTGACCATCCATGTGGAAATTCCTGCTCAGATTTAGCAATCCAACTTTGCAATCTTAGATAGTGTGGCATATATGGGGACCTCCTGCTGAAATCAATTGAAAGGATGGCTGTGTTGCTAAAGCCATGGTGCCAGGGAGTCTGGATTCCCAAACATGTAGGGGAAAATGTTGCTACTATAACGAAATTAATGAAACTAGTGGGGTTTAGCCGCATGAGAGTGAAGGAGTCTGTAAATTCAGCTGCACTTCATGCACTCTAGGGATTGTGCCATACCCCTCTTGCCTTAAATTGTGAGGAGTCCCTCCTGTGGCCCAGGCAACTCAAGACAATTGCCGTTTTTGTTTTTCATCTCAGATGTACAACTGTGAGTCACTGTGTGTCTCCTATGGAGGTTTAATACTTATTCTTCCGTGTTTGCCTCAATCTGAAGTGAGCTGATTAGACTGAAAAAAATACATGTTATGTCTTTCACATGTGCAGAGCAATAACATTTACTGTTAGATCTCTAAAATACGTGGGGCTGCCCTTCAGCCTTCCACTTCCCTGCAACATTTCATGGTGCACAGTACTGTATGTTCCCAGACTTCCCTCCACCTACTCCCTTCAATCTGCTCCCTCTCCCATAATTAAAGCTAGAAACTCTTTAACTGGTTGCAGGATTTTTCTTTTCCAGTTCAGCTTTGATAAATCACCAACACTCATAATGTTGTTGGAAATTTTGCAAACACATTGAGGTTTATCAGTCAAAATCTGCTTACTGAGGGGGAAAAGGGCATTTTTTGTGTGTCTAGTGAGAAGGACTTAGGCTGCAACATATTTACAGCTAGCATGAAAGGTGTCTGGAAGCAGAATTTTGACTCAAGTTTCTCTCTAGGCAGTACTAAATTTTGGGCATCTGCTCTGGGAAACAGGAAAGTCTTTGGCTTTTGAAAACTATCAATGCACTCCAAGATCTTCCAGAACTGTTATTTGAACCTGATGCTGTGGCTGATGCTGAGCTCCCAGCTGTCCAGCTTTCACTGAAGACTGGCTTCTGTAGTACAATCTTGCTTTGTGAGACGTGAATTTGGGATGTACCTGGCATCTTGCTACTGATCACCCCTGACATGGCTTAGTGTCAGCTAAGCCCATGCATGCCACCACCCATTTCACCCTTACCCAAGTACCCTGGTGGAGATTTGTTCCTGTATTGATTTGGGATGAGGTTTTCCATGTGCACTGGCACCACAGTGCAAGATTTCAGCCTGTCTTAACTATTCCAAGAGGCTCACAGTGATGGGTTTGGCTGGGCTTTTCTTAGAAGACTGAGCAGGTTTGTGTAGTACAGCCTAGAAGCTCAGATGAGTTCCCGAACTTTTCTTTCTAGAGGTTTTTCCCCCTGCTTTTGTTCTTGGCAGAAGGTTCATAGGTGTTGCTGCAGGCCCCCAGCCGGGTAATAATTAGCATTGACTCTATGATTGTAGAAGGCTGATCAATTGTTTTATTATATTATTTTATACTATATTAAACTATACTTACATTATACTATATTACACTAACAAGAACTATTACTAACTAGCTAATTAGAAAAACTCGTGACTCTCCTGAGAGTCCTGACACACACGTGGATCTAATTGGTTAATGAATCTAAAACACTATCACTAGTGTCCAATTAAGTAATTACCTTGGGTAAATAATCTCTAAACACATTCTATATGGGTACAAACACAGGAACAGTAGATGAGATAAGAATTGTTAGAATTGTTTTGATTCTCTTTTTTCTGTTTCTTTCACAGCCTTCCCCAGGAAAATGCNGTCTTTTTAACTATCCTGTACTGGCTTCTCTCTCTTCTGAATCTGCTCTAAAATCACATTGTTTCCATATGACCATGAATATTAGTGGTATGAGTGAATAGCAGCAGCAAGCAGATGAGCTTTGCTTGTAAAAGTCCACATCTGTAGGCCTTGGAGTGGTAAGAAGACCCTCCAAACTGGTAAGCTTTCGGTGTTTCAAAATAATACTTTTAGGAGCAGATAAGCCACAGAATGGAATGAAATAGTACAACTGCACTTGGCTAGGGTCAGGTAAGGACAAGCTGGTGCTAGAGGAGATGGAAATTAGCACAAGGAAGAAACATTTAGCAATTACCCAACACTCCTCACCTTCAAAGCTCTTAATAAAATTAAATCATTAGTCTTTACAACATTCAAGGTGATGAAAGGAGAGGGAAAGAATGAGGAACTGCTTGGGATTTCAGACTTTATGTATTCGTTCAACAATTTCCCTTTAATGTCTATTTAAATAAATTAACCTGAATGCTCAAGGTTATATTTGACACTGGAATCTACTTATAGGCTACTGAGGAAGAAGCATCAGGTGAATTAGCAGCTCTCTGGTTATGCATCTGCATTTCCCTGAGCACCTTCAGTTTAATGAACTTCCCTTTGGGCCTGCCTTTACTGCATGCCACTGCCACATCCAGACGTGTCTGGGAGGGGCAGAGTGACCCCCTGTTCAGAGGAGAGCAGAATAAATTGTGATGCTCACACTGCCTGTGTCTACTTTATCATGAGAATGCTTCATCCCAAGACATTTGCCTTAGCCATGACCAGCTCCAGGCTTTTGCCTTATTCAGACTGGAACTCTGGCCTAGTTCAATTCAGTCACTCTGGCCTCATTTGCAGATGTCACTGTATGTCTTATCACCTGAACTTTTCTGGCTTGCTTAGGCAATGTAGAGGAGAAGGAATATGGAAGATTAGAGTTCATGTATCCTTAATGTCCTGGGGTTACAGACTGTGGGAGTTCCCCTTTGCAAACAGTGCTATCAGCGTGTGGTTTCTGAGGTTGCTTAAACCCAAACCTCCAAAGCTTTTGGAGATGTCCATTGGAGCGAATAACTCTGCTTCCTTTCTGATAACACTTATATGGCTGTAGAGTGAAGCCTGAAGATTTGGTTTCACTATAATCTATAAACTAAAAAAGCTCAGGACACTAGCAAAAGAAACTTAAAATGTGACTTAAAAAAAAAAGGATTTATACAAGTTAAATAATTTCCAGTCCTCTCCCAAGAATACTGAACACTGGTAATGCATACACCAGTTATATATTACTTGGTTAGATTAAGGCACAGGCATTACTAGCTGATGCTTATGGCCTTAGTTTTGGAGTAAGGTGATTTCAGTGCCTTATGAAATTAGTTTAAATAAAATACAAAGATTTTGTCTCTTGGNCTAATTAGAAAAACTCGTGACTCTCTCCTGAGAGTCCTGACACACACGTGGATCTAATTGGTTAATGAATCTAAAACACTATCACTAGTGTCCAATTAAGTAATTACCTTGGGTAAATAATCTCTAAACACATTCTATATGGGTACAAACACAGGAACAGTAGATGAGATAAGAATTGTTAGAATTGTTTTGATTCTCTTTTTTCTGTTTCTTTCACAGCCTTCCCCAGGAAAATGCCTGGGAAAATCTGTGCCTGCTCTCTGTGGCTAGAGAGCTGCTGCCATACATAGGTAGGTTAGCTCAGACATATTTACAGCAGTGTAACTTCAGTGATAAGGAAAACAGATGGGAACTCCCTTTTGTGCCCTGGTTACTGCAGTTGTGGGGCCAGCGGCTCCTGCCCGTGCTGAACATGGGTGTGCGCAAAGGCACAGAGCTGTGAGCTGGGGCTGCCTTTTCAGCCTCCTGGGAGGGGATCTCCAGAGCGCAGGATGAAGTGGACAGCTGGGAATGATAATGTGCTAACCCACTGTGGCAATGTCCCTCAGAGCCTGAGCTGCTAGATGACTAACTGAGCATTACAGAAACTGCATGGCCAGATGGGAAGCACCTGTTCTAGGAATTTTGCTGCACTGGTGTACAACAGCCTCTGTCTTTTATTCTTCCCTTTCCCTTCCCTGCTCTCCCCTCCCCATCCCCCCACCCC
>VXBC01010849.1:639698-679706 GCA_013399945.1 Ploceus nigricollis
GAAACAAAAAAAAAAAACTAAAAATGGGAATAAAAAAAAAAAAAAAAGGATTTATACAAGTTAAATAATTTCCAGTCCTCTCCCAAGAATACTGAACACTGGTAATGCATACACCAGTTATATATTACTTGGTTAGATTAAGGCACAGGCATTACTAGCTGATGCTTATGGCCTTAGTTTTGGAGTAAGGTGATTTCAGTGCCTTATGAAATTAGTTTAAATAAAATACAAAGATTTTGTCTCTTGGTATTTCAAATAAAACTCATTGCGAAGTATAACTGATGTCCAAATGTGCAAATATTAAGAAACAGTAACTCAGAAGGCTTCTCCAAATGTCAGGTGAAGAAGAGAGGAAGAGATTTTCTAGCACCAGGCTGATGTGATGAGGTGGAGGGCCCTGTGAAGACAGAAGGTGTGAGGGGCTCTCTGCAGGTGCAGGGCTGTGTTTGGGGATGGAGGTGTCACTAGCATGCATAAAGCAGCCTGGTCAAAGACATGCCCTGAGTCTTCCTGCCTTTTCCTGCTTGAACCACCTTTCCTGTGAGCAAGCTTGTTAGAGCTGTTGGCTGAGGCTTGAGGGTAGGCTCAGTATCTGAAGGCTCTTTCCTTACTCTTGCCAGAGGTGGTATTTGGAAAGAGGGGTTCCTGTTCTTTGTGTGGTATGACAAAGCTTTATCCAAGCCTGTTTAAGAGGACAAAACTGAAAGATGCAGGCTTTGAGAGATAGCACAGATCTGTACTTGATAATCCTGATTTGCCCTAGTTAGCTTGAGAAAGGCAGACAGGGCAGGCTTCAGCTACAGCAGTGTAACAAGAAAATACTGCATTAATTTGGGCCCAGCAGGGACTGTATTAGAGAGAAAAAGTCTTTGTTCTTCTGTTGGTAAGAAAACACCATGCACTGGATGAATAAGATGCTTACAGTAACTGCCTGTATTCCTAATCAGAGCCGTCTCTTCCCTCTTCAATGTGTTTTTTTTTTTTTTTTTTTTTAAATAATTTTTTCATAGTGCCCTACTTGAGACTGAGATCTCTGGGCATCACTACTTGCCAGAATGACTAGGGATTTACAACATATTTTCAGAGTTCTGTCAGAAATAGAACCAAACATTGGTGGAAACTGCCCTGCTGTCAGACACATGCCATGCTCTGGGGTAGCAGCTATACCGCTGATTATACAGAACAGTAATCAGCAGCATATAAATGGGCTAAATGTTCCCATTTTCCCGTGATGGGTTTAAATTCACTACAAGAGCATGGCAGTAAGCTACAGTTGGAATGGAATGCTCCCTCTGCTGAGGAAACTAGCTGGGCTCCCACCTGCCTGATCACTGCTGGATCATTTGACAGGAGCCATCCATCTTCAGGTGAAGAGGAAACTGAAGCATTGAATTAATTTGTGGTAGTTTTCAAAATGCTAGCTTTTGGCAACTAGAAGCTCTCCTGAGTCTAAAAGCAGCATCTGGAACAGACCAAAGGGTTTTGATTTGGTATGAGGTGAATCTGTAAAAGGGCAGTTGGACATATTGTCCCTGATGGCCACTGTTTCTCCCTAGTCTTAGATTGCCTCCTTAAAGTTGGTTCAGTGACACCAACACACAATAATGCTGATGTAGTTTTTTAATTTTGAGGTGTTAATTTTTCTTAGAATACTTTGGATATTTTTCCCAATGGATATTAAATTGCTCTGAGCGTCTGATCTCCTGCATCTATTTTCTTTGCTAAACTGTAAGCATAGTAGGGTCCAGATATATTTTGAGGCCTTGATGACAGCTTTAGATGAGATGATGTGGCAATGTCAAGAAAAGTGTAGCAATGCTTTATTGCTTAGAGGCTTACAGAGAAAGCTTTGCATAGGAGCACTTATCATCAACTGTGGTTTGTTCTTGCTCCTGACTTTATGCAGTTAATGTGCCTTTTGATAATTTCTGCCTTCTGTAATACAGGAGCTAATCTCAAATTTTTATCAAATTATTAAAATGGCTGTGACTCACCTGTTTAGTGTATTAGAGTGCTCCCTCCATAGGCTCAGATTCACTATCCAATAGAAAATGACAGTATTGCCTTGCCCACAGTATTTCTTGACTGTAATGTAATATACCATTTTTTAAGAATGTCTCTCCTATATGTTTCCAAAGGGGAGAACATATTTTTCTATGGCTTGCCTTCTGAACTGTTACCACTCATCCTTACATTTACCTTAGTGACTCAGTGGCTACAGCAATCAAAGACGTGGCAAAACTGAGTAGGTGAAAAACATGCCAACCAATTTAGATTTATCAGCTGGAGATAAGCAGGAGAGGCTGTCACACATAAACAACCCTCTTTTGCAGTCCATGGTGCAGGACCTTAATTGAATTGGTGAAGAATTTGGCTCTGTGAGGAAACCACTGAGAACTAAATTAGATGGGAGAATTTAACGCCTGGTGGGAGAAGTTCAGCTGAGGTTAATTCTCTCCACTACTAGTCTCACTGAAAGCATTAATATTGATTTTGCTGAAAGATTTAAAGTCTAGGTATCGAATCTAATGTTTTTGTCAGAGTACCTTGGAGGTATGAAATAGTCTCCTGCTCCTCTATGTCATTTACATTTTAAAACTTACTAAGTACTCTCCCCCCATGAAAGAAGGGTAAAATGATGTTCAGAATCACCTGAAGAGTTCACACAGAAAAAAGAAAGTTTAAATCCTCTAACGAGATGTGGAAAATGAAATAAATGGGGTAGTTTTAATTCATGGAGGGACCAAAATTTTAAAAGAAGATTTGCATGTGCACTAATAACTATGCTACCTTGATTCCGGTGATAGTTTCAGTTTGTTAGGATCTGGTGCCAGAAACATACATGTACACATCTGGTTTTCCCCTTGGAATAAGTAAGTTATACCAGATGAGTTCAACAGCAAAGCTATGACAGTAAGATGGCTTGGACAGAGTAAACAAGCAAAAAAATTGTTTTCAAGTGGAATTCTTAAGTTCTTTGATTGTTTGCCCATTAGCAATCTCTGGAACAAAAGATCAGAGAGGAGTTGGTGTCGTGTGGCTTTAAATAATTTAGAAGCAGAAGCAATTGCTGGAGACTGTTTGAGGGAAATAAATAAATAAGTCCAAGAGAAGCATCTGGCTCAATCTGTCTGCCAAAAATCCAAAGAATAATGGGAAAAGAACCTCTTTTTGCCAAGTGTCTAGAAGAATTTTTGCCCTGAAGAGACATGAGTGAGAACTTTTTCACAGACCTTTCTTTTCCAGCTGAAGCTATCAGATTCCTTATATCCTTTAAGTACAGAATATAAGTATGTGGTCAGGGAGGGAGAAGGACTAGTTACATTGGTTGACATAGAGAACAGAAGGTGATATGCTGTAAAATTAGTGCCAATTTAACAGTACTGTTTACAAGTTGGTATTGCTGAATGAGTAGGTGTATTTTTAAAAATACACCTGATGTTTCAGGTATATTTTTAAAAAAAGGAACCGTGGAATTTAAGAAAAATAGTATCTTTGATCTCTCAGTATGTAGGAGAAAGTATAATGAATGTGTGAGGGGGACTCTAGTAAGCCTGAAACTCTTCAGAAAAGACAGACAAATCAACAGGAAATTGTGAGCTGATTGGTCTCTGTCTCCACTTGTTTTATTTTAAGCACAGAAAAGTTCCCTCAATACAGAATTTAACAGGAGCATGTCTATAGTGCACTATCTGACCAGAGTGGGTTCTACACCCTGTTGAGTTCAAGGGGCCATTTTAACAGAGATCCAAATCTGAGCTCACACATTTAAAAAAAGCCATACAAATGAGAGTTCCTCTATCTATGAATGCAATTTAATGCAAGTGTGTGCGGAAGTGGGCAGCGCTACTCTCTCCTATTGTGCCACTGGAGGCTGGGAAAAAGGTTTATAGAAATGACACTGCTTCAAGTGTGACATAGAACTATGCAAGCAAACATGGAGCTCATTGGACATAAGTTCAGCATGACCTTCCTCTGTTTTGGAAGAGGCATTGTCATGTAAAAATAATTTCCTAGATGCCCAGATTGCCCTGGTTCTTTGTCTAGCAGAAGACATGAATTATAGCAAATGTTTACCCATATCCCTTTATATGTTTTATTATTTTAAAATTTGTAGATATACATATATAAAACTTATGAAGGGTGCAGCCAATGTCATATTTAATTCAGAAGGTCGAAATGAGTACTGGTTGTTTGCTCCTTCTCCTGAAACTTTAATGGCTATTAACCTTGCTTCAGATGAAAAACAGAAGAACAACAAAACAAAATCAGATAGTAATTGGGAAAAAAATGTTTGTCTATATTTTAAAAATCTCATCTGGTCTGAGCAGTGTTTTATATAATCTTGGGAGTATTTCTGAAGATGTCATCTTTGAATACTACTGCTTTGACTCTTCTGAAGAGCTCCCTGAAATTCCTCGTTATTTATTCCAGTGTGCAGAAAACAAAGTCCTTAACGGTTGATGGTGTCCATACCCTTTTTTAGAACCTTCAGTCTTATCAGTGTTTGTTTCTGCACTGTAAAGAAACCTGCAGTTTCAGGCAATGGGCAGCTCTAAGATCTCCCAGGTCCTAATCTAAATAATTTAATTAAATAATCACCAAGCTTGCTGGTCGAAAAAAAAGCAGGTATTCTGAAGCACTAAAGTGTTAATACAGGCCCAAAGAGTATTTCAAGAAAGAGCTGTAAAAATAGTTGGAAAATATTTTTCGTGTGTCTGCAGGAGCAATCACCTGCTTTCCCCTATGAAGGGGGTCCCATTTGAACACTACATACTAAGAATGTTTTCATGGCTAATTAAGACAATTAGGCTTTACATGAATGATCTAGAAGCAGGTGCTGGTAGACGTGTTAGGGAGTTATGTTCTGTTAGGGAGTTATGTTCTGTTGTCTCTGACTGCATTGCACTTTGCACTTCCAAGAGGATGCCGATTACTCAAATAACACTGGAATCTGCCCAAGGCACTTTGTTACCATTGCCTACCTGCCCTTCCCTTCCCAGACAATTGCCTTTTATAATGTAGCTAGAAAGATCAAAAGCATTATTACAGTGAAATTAAAAGGGGTAGAAACTGGCCATTTATGTAGCAGGTTCTTTTCATGTCTGTGCATAGACTTGCCAATTACTGTTCTCTTTTCTCAGTCAGAGATGTTAACCTGTGCTGCTTTTATCTCAGGATCTCTGCCCAGGTTTCTAAAGTGATTTGTGGTCATTTGAGATCTTCCTTCATTTTTGTCACTTGTTCCTGGGAGGAAGAGTGGCCCTAATAGGAAATGTCTTGCTATTTATAGACTGTCTCGGTGTTATGTCTCCTGCGGTTACATAGAGGAGGCAGCACACTGTCTATTTACTCTACTTTTAGACCACCTGTCTCTCAGCTTGATTTTCTTACCATGGACTTGCTGCGGGGATTTATTGTCTGATTACTTTTTTACAGTTGCATTATACTGATCACTAGGATCTTGTCTAGCCCTTTGTTTTGATGCATGACTTGGAGTCCTGGTTACAGAACATTTAGTCTGATGTGGCTGAGTGGAAATGGGGATGCTTTCTATAGGATCCAGAGCATGGGATGAAGCTGGGGGCCTCATGCATGCCTGTATCTTACGTGCTATAGGAGCAGGATGCAGCTAGAACAATTGCTTGTGACCAGCAATTGCAACTTACTCCTGGGTACAGGAGATGGCTTCACTTTCTCAGTTATCCACCTAAACTTCTCTGTTACATTAATCACAGTTATATTAGCCCATATTTTTGAATTTAGTCAGCTTTTTACTGCATTATAGGAGAGGATCTGATAAACAGCAAAGCAAAAATGGGTACTTGGCTCCTCTTTAAATGCTCAAATTGAATTGTAATAATTTGTTGAGAGAGGACATTAAGCTCCAGAAACAAGTTGTGGAGTGCTTGCTAAAAATTCTTTTAACATCCTTATATTTTCCTTGATTCAATCCTAATTCCCTGATGACATCCTAGAGTCTATAGTAACAACATTAGAGGTGAAATCCTCACCCTCTTGAAGCCAACAGGCAATCCTTTACCCATGATTTTGTACTTGTTATTTCACTGTGGCTCCTGTTATCCCCCAAATGGGACATCCTCTGATATCTTCAGTGAAGCAGGAAATACCAAAGGGATTTCTCAGACTGGAGGGACATATGGGGCAGTATTCCTCTGAAATAGCTAAAGAGTGTGGGCAGTTGCCTAATATCAACTCTGCGGTTGCTGCCATTATAAATTTGTAATGGGAAGGTTTGTTGGGAAAGGGTCTTGTCAAAAACTAAGGAGTCTGTGACCTCCTGGGTGAGAAAAATTGGCAGGACACAGATGAAAAACGGAGTTACGTTCTGCCCATCTAGTTATGGTTTACAGTGAAATGAAGTAGGGACAAATCTCCCCTTCTCCTGAAAGGGTGATCAGCAAGCACCTTGTGCACCACTGTGAGCTTGCCAGTGAGCTCAGTATGGACAGGGTCTTCTTTGAAGTAGATGTGGACTCGTGTACTTGGATTGATCCTCGTGACCTGTAGATTTTGCGGCTTGACCCCAAGCACCTTAAATTCTTCTCCTTTATGCAAACTGCTGGATTATGAACTGCATCAGCAGCAATGCAGACGGTATATCCTGGTCTGATGCTACACATGTGGTAGCCTCTGGAAAAAGGCAAGGCAGGACATTGTGATGGCAGTTGTGAGTTGCCTCAACTTTAATCTGACAGAGCAGTAAGGGAGAAAGGAACCTGACTTCAAACAAGGAATCTTATTTAATTCTTGCATTGTTTCCATATCTGTGTAGTCTTTTCATCTTCCATAGCTGTGCCCAGGAGAACAGAAGATCACTCTAAGTGGTGGGACCTGACCTTTATGATCTCTGGCTCATGCTTCTCAATCTGTGAATTCCCCCTGAACAAATATACCTCTTATCTTTCTGTTCATGGCAAACCAAAGGAAGTGACAGAAACAAATGACTCTAAACAAAGGCATATTGCTAGCTAGACCAGTGATGTGCACAGTAAGAAGCAACATTTAACTGGCACATGCCAGCAGACAAATTCATCATACTTTGAATTCACTCAGACTGTAGCCTGTGCCTCTGTGTCAAGGCATCTCATGTTGACTGAGACCTGTTGAGGGAACAGAATTCACTTATGCAATAATTTTTTACTGAAATGAAGGCAATACCAAAGTCTGTATTCAATATCTAATTAAATATTTTCTTAATGCATTATACCCATTTATAGAACGTGAAGCCTGACTTTAGTCGCCTGGGAGCAGGCCAGTAAAGAATAGCATTGCAAATATTTATTTACTTCTCTTGTCCCTCACTGGCTTTATTTTAATGGGTGTGCAAAAACGCATGAAAGCTACAGGCGAGGAAAAGCCCCCGGGAAAACCTTTTGTAACTGGATGAATTGGAAAAACAAACTCCAGGGTGCTCATTTGCCATGAATCGCTTTTCAAATCACGTGCGGAAAATGAATGAGGCGTCTGTGAATCTAATTCCCTTTGTCCCAGTTGTAAAGCAGATCAGCACAATAGGCGAGGCACACGGCCAGCAAAGCAAGAGGTGGAAAGCAGGCACCATTCAGTGAATTCATTTTCAGTCAATTCCAGTGTCGCTTGCTCCTTTTCTTCTCTACAGATTTAAAGAAGAAACAAAACCCTGTGATCCCTGGGAAATGCCTCTGGTAAGGGCTGCCGCTGAAGTCTCACTAAGCGCAATGGCAATGGCAGAGAACAAGAATCCTTCCCACTGTCACACGGGGTCCCTTGTCATTCGTAGTGAGAGGACAGAAAGCACATCACCACAGCCTCATTGCACTTTAGGAAAGCAGCAGAACAGTGCATTGAAGAGCCTGTTTCATCCCAGGGGTAAAAAAGTTAAAGACCTAGGGTCTTCCTATTTTTTTTTTTAACCTAACTTCAAGATAAAGATTTTAGTCATCTCTTTCATGCTAAGCTGGATTTTTCACAGCGGTTTATTATTCTGAATTGTTAAATTATTTCCTCTTTATTATCTTCTAAATACAGTTAGCTTTGTGTGTGCGTGAACCAAAACCAGCTGTACTTGAAACACAAAAAATATTTTAGATGTGAAACCCAGAGCAGGTTTGGGAGAGTAACCCTTCCATTCACTGTCTGGCTTTATAAGCATCACTCACTGCATATAAGAACAACTCTGTTGAGCAGCTAAAAGGAAAATGGAAATGAAAAAAAATCTCACCGCAGCTTTTGTAATATATTTCCAAGTTGTCCTCTTTGCAGACTGTGTGCGTAGGCCACTGTGTGCTGGCATTGATGTAAAGCAGGACTAAGATGAAAAGAAGAGCATTTGATGTCTTCATGGTGGTGGTGGTAGTTTGCAGGATCACTTCTGTCTTTTGCTAACACTCTGGAGGGAGGTGTTCCTTCCTTTCTCCAAGGGCCACGGGACTTAAAACATTCGTGCCTGTAAAAGGGTTAAGTGAGCCGGTGCAGCCTCAGCTTCCCACAATGTGGTATAAACAAGAGGCTAATCAGAACTGGAGGGTGTTATTTCCGTGTACTTAGACTTCTGCTTTCTGCTTGGTGTTAAACTAATGACAAAGGAGCTAATCACACCTACTCACTGCCCAGCTTAGTCCTGCCTTGGTGCCTGCTGGAACAATGCAGCAATGTGTTTATTTCTGCTCTTGTTGCCAGTTTCTTCTCTTGAAGTCAAAGCATTTGGGACAAGACTTCAAACAGGTTTATTTTGCAGCCTTCTGGCTGAAAAAAAGTTGCAATCCAAATTGCCCCATCTTAATCACACAAAGTCAGTCCAAATTTTGGAAGATGAACAGTTTGGTCTCTATGTTTTTCCTAGTAACAAATCTGTCGTCTGGAGGGAAAGGAGGTGTGTCTGATGAAGCTGACACCACATAAGCAAGTCTTGAAACTTTTGGGAATGAATTCTTTCTGCTTGACTATGCTAAATCCTTCATTTACATTGGTTTTGTTCAGTGGTTTTTGGGAATATACAATTTAGCAGTATACCCAGTCGGATAAACATAGACTTAATTTTTTTCCTCCTGTCTTCCTGGTTACTTAATGGCCCTCCAGTGAAAATGTGCATTTGGTATTTGCACTAGCTCTTTTAAAGCTGTGCTTTATGCAGAAATTAGTGGCTGGTGCAGATGGCAGGGAAGGAGTAAGGGAAGGAGGGAGAGTTCCTTCATCTCCAGTAAAATTCTCTGATTCAGTTTTAAGATCCAGGGCTGGAATAGAATTTCAAACTGCAGTTGCCAGAAAGGTCTTTTTCTGGACAGAGCACCAACTGGAAAAATGCTACAAGCTGAATTCAACCCTAAAGCAAATGTCTGCAATATTCTTCTCTGAGCTCAAGACAAGTAGAAATTAGCTCTGTAGCATAAGAGAGTTGGGTAAGAGATTACTTTGGCCATCTCAGTCTTTCTTTCTCTGAAGGCTGCAAGTATCATTTGCTCTGTCACTGAGTAAAGCTGAACTAGGGGAAAACTTATGTTGTTTAGTAAACAGGAAAGCACCTAACAAGATAATTATGAAATAATGCTAAATGGTAGGGTTATTCTTCAGGCAAAATCCTGGCCTCAATGAAGGTAATAAAAGTAATCCCACAGATTAAAGAGGCAGCCAAGATTTCAACCACGATGTATTAAATTTAAAAGCCAATTCAGTGCAGTCCTAGAGACCTTGCTTTAAATAATGAGGCTCAAGCTTGCTTCATATTTTTGGATGCTATCATAATGGCAAATTTTATGTCCAGGGCCAGAGTGAGAATCCAGGCAACTGTCCTTAGGCATGGAACATATATGAGTCACATAATGAGATCTGAATTACAGATCTGATTTGACTGGACTTAGGTTGTACCATGCAGATAGTTGACAAAAGCAAGAGCAATTGAAAAGGGAATAGTAGAGAGAGACAATGTCTAGGATTACTGTAATACATTTAAACTAAAATAACATAAAATAAAAGTCTCTTGCCACAAAATTCTATAAAGATAGTGAAAATTATATATAGCAATATATTACAAAACACAAAGTACTTCAGATCAGGACCTTGAGGATGTAACTTCCAGGTTTTTTTTTTTTTTAGGAAACACATCATCATGGTGTTTCACTTAAAATGTTAGGCTAATGCTCAATAGCAATGAACAAAGCAAATGAAAAGATAGGATAAATGCTTCAAAGAGAGACCTACTGGGGATCATTCATTAAATAAATGAAATCAGGATCAGGACCTCTCCTGAGATAAAAATCACTGAAAGTTGCAAAAATACGTGGGAGAAAGCAAATGTGCTTGGCCTGCTTTTATTCTTCTCTGCATGCCTGCTTGTCCACACTACTGGGAACAAGTTACTGGGTTAAATGGAACTTTGATCTGGACTAGAATGGTTTTCCTGGACAATGGGCTTTTCATTACCACCTTTCCCTCTGCCTGCCCCATCCTGTTGGAGCAGTGTTGCCATTGGTTGTGGCTTTCAAAGTCTGACTCCAAGCAGTCCTCTTGGCAGAAGGCAGCTTCTCTGCAGATATCTAAGTGTCTTTGCTTTGCCTTGTAGACATTTTGGTCTAAGAACAAGTAGACAGCCTGGGAACATGAAACAACACTGGACTTGTGGGATACAAGTCTTCCTGCTTCACTGGAACTAGGATGCCTGGAGTAGATCTAGCAGAAATCAAACACAACTTTGTAGCTGAGCTTAGGAACTCTGATATACACAGGCACTGTTTCCCCGTCTGGTGCATAGACTCTCTCTTGCTCTTTTAAGAGAGCTTTTTCATCCTTGTTTTTTGGCAGTGCTCCTGACACTGACTCAAAATGACAAGTCACAAGATTTTTTTTTTGTGAGTGCGAGGTTGGAATGTGTGTCTCAAGCAGGTTTTGGGTAGCCAATGTTCTGAGGGGAAACAGCCATGATACAGCTAACGTTTTGGAAAGCCATGCTGTCGCTTCCACTTTGTCCCAACATGTTGTTCTTTCTCAGTGGGAAGGGAATTTTACATGGAGTGGAATTTTACTTCAAGTTTTACAGCGTGTACTGCAGACACTGGTTCGCCATTTCATTCCCTGTGTAATCCTTGTATCTCCTAGAAAGAGCTTTATTACCAACTCCATATGTTCTGAGAACTACTTTCCCTTCAAACAGCCAAAGCCTGTGGGATGAGAAACTACATCGAAAATAAATGGTATCAGTTCTGGCAGAGGGAATTCTGTTTTGGCACACTGCTTATCTGGCCAACAAGTGTGTTTCTTTATCTGCCTGACTGAAGGTTTTGACCATGGAGATAAACAGCTCAAAAATGTCTGCAAAGGAAGTTGAGGGGCAGTGACTTCATATACCTAGAGCACTCTTGACCTTGATCAGATGTTTTTGACATATTAAAGAGTGAAAAAAATCTCTTGTTCCATATCAAGAAGATTATTTTATCTGTAATTTAATTGCGAAGAGTCAAGAGATACAAGGCCCACTGGTAAGCAGATAATGTTACATTAATGTCTGTAACTTCTTAGGTTGTCTAAAAAAAGATTGCTGATAAAGCAAATTACCACCCCCCACCTCCAAATGGATGGTTTATGCTCACACAGCATCCTTGCCCTTGAATTGTTTAATTACTCTCTGGGTTCCCTGCAGAGGCTTAGCTAGTCATGGGGCTTGGTGGTCTAGAGGGGCCTCTTGCTTGCGCTCATACAGCTGCACCTACACTGTGACTTTTGCCAAGATGGTTATAGGTATGTTGTTTTTCCTGTCCTCCCAGCCAGTTACTTGTGTTTGCAAAAGTTTTTCAAATGTAGACCTGGATAGTGCTTCACCTCAGCAATGGGGTTTCCTCTTAAGAACGTGTTTTATTTAAGGATTTTTTTTTTTCTCTATTGAGCAAATCCAGTATCAGGTGAGTCCTAACCAAAGTTTAAGTTCTTTCTTTCAAGCCAAAATCTTTTTTTCTTTCCTTTGGCATCCTTGCATGCCTGTGTTATACAATGAAATGTTGCCAGAGGGAAAACTACATATTAAAAGCTTCGCTGATTTGTCTTCCTTTCTTTTGCAATTTGCTCTGAACAAAAGCTTTCAGCCTCATATTTCTCAGCATGGATCTCCTTCTAGTCAAAGACAATGAATGAAAATTTCTCAGCAAACACACAAGACTTTCCAAAGGTGGTACCTTTTTTCTCAATAAAAGTAAAATTTTCCTACTGTGCCTGTAATAGTGTATTTAATATTGTAGTTCAAAAAGAACAGGACCCAGAAATGCAATACAAGCTAAAGTGCCACTCTCACTCCCTTTCCAGCTGTACCTGAGTTTTGTTTTCTGTGATTTTCAATGCTGGAGATGTTTGAGGTGCTATGCCCTCAGCAGCATGCCTGATGGGGCTCATGCACCTTGTAAGCCCTGCCAGGAGCAGAGACCAGTGGAGCCTGAGGCCCTCAGGGCTTCTTCCTTCTCTAGGGCATGAAAGTTTCTGGGATCCACCAGCCCTTAGCTGCCAACCCAGCATCTAGGGTGGGAACCCAACTACTCCAGTCACCCCTTGTCTTTTCAAGTGCTCCAAGACCAAACCAAGGGGCTGAGAGTGTTGCAAAGTGACAAAATTTGATGCAAGCAGGACTTGCAGGTGGGGCTGATGTTCTGTGTTTTTTGTAACCACCGTAAAGCTGAGCTTTGCTGAGTCCTGGCAGGCTCTCAGCACAAGCCCTTAGTGGCTGCCTGGGCTGAACTGCTTTTCAGAACTGTCTGCTCTTCATGGAACACTGGTGCTATTTGGAATAATATAGCATAAGTCTACATGGTTTTATACAGGTCAGGTTTTAATTTCACTTTATACTACTTTACTTTATACTACTTTATACTACTTTTCACTTTATACTACTACTATATAGTAGTAGACTACTCTGGTAGCTACTTTTTAAATTTTAACAGCTTATTTTAAAATTAAAGCTTTAAGGAAAAGGGAGTAGTCAGTAGTATGGAGAAAAGGAAAGAACTTTCTTCTCTTTATAATTTATATTAAATGTTCAGAAAACTAAGTTTGCGTGTTGTTACAACTTCTCAGGACTCCATCTGGAGTCTACAGCCTGTGCGACAGACTAAAGTTTCCTGGCTCATCTGCTGCCAAATGGAGAGGGTGTGTGCTTGCACCAACATACACACCTTAGGCTGTGCAGCTGTAATAGAGGTGTGCAGTGTAAAGCCTTTCCCTCTCATTAAAAACTAGTCTTTCCTGGAGTAAACTGGTGGGCAGTCATGGAAAAATGGTGAAAATAGGCTGCTGTCATGAAGCAGCTATGTTCCTTGTATTCAGAGGAGGGCCACAGAAATGATTAGAGGGATAGAACACTTCTCCTGTGAGGAAAGGCTGACAGAGTTGGGATTGTCAGCCTGGAGAAGAAAAAGTTCCAGGGACATCTTATTGCAACCTTTCAATAGTTAAAGAGGGCTTACAAGAAATATGGGGGCAGGGTTTTTAATTGTTTCTGTAGGAATAAGATGAGAGTTATTGCTTTGAAACTATAAGCGTAAATTTAGACTAAGTATAAGGAAGAAGTTTTTTATGATGAGGTTGGTTAAACACTGGAGCAGGTTGCCCAAAGAGCCTGGAAACATTCAAGGCCAGGTTAGATTTGGCTCTGAGCAGCCTGATCCTGTTAAAAATCTACCTGCTTATTGCAGGGGGTTGGACTGGATGACTTTAAACTTTCCCCAAACCGTTCTGTGATCCTAGAGCAGGAAGGTGAGTTTTATATACTATCCCTCTGCCAGTTGTTTGCGTGCAAGGAGAAAATGTAGGATAAGTTTGTTCTGGTGCTGTCTGGAGAGGACAGCCATGCTTGTGATGCGCCTAAGGTGACATATGTCCATGAAAAGTGAGATTGACTGTAAGTTTGGGATGTTATTCTTGGACTAGCGCTGTCGTGTTTGTCAACTTGTCCTCAGTGTGCACCTTTGCATAAGGGAATGGGAAGGAGTAAAGCAGACTTAGTAACACAGAGCAGAGACGATGACACATGCATACATTTATTTGGGGTTTACATCGCATGTTCATGATGCAAATGTATGTGGTATAAGGCTGAAAAGGAATTCTGGCCTTGGAGTCATGTGGGCTCTAAAACCACAGTCATGATAAAAGTGGCAAAAACAGCTTTGGTGCAAAGGAAAAAATATTCATTTACTTCTGCCTCTCCTCTCCTCAGTTCCACCAGCCAGTCTCAGTAGCTATGCAGAATTATTGCTGCAGAGTTAGGTTTTGAGGTGGGTGGGAATTTTCTAGTGGATACTGTTCTCCTTAGAAAATACCACTTCACTGAATTCCAAACTTCTTATGAAAGAGCTGTTACAATATTGTGGAAATGTGCCTTATCAGAAGAGGAATTTTCTCAGCACCAGGGCCAAGCACTGCAATTAGAAGAAAACTCCACTTCCAGAATAGCCTGTATAGGTTAAGGGACTTTTTTACCTCTTGAGAGCTGGAGCTCAAAACGTGGGGACTTTTCCTGGGCTAAGAGCTCTGCCCTGCCTTGCAGGTGACATCCTGTTCAGATGAAGCTCAGAATGGGAGAAGCTTTGAAACCTCAACGTCAAAGGAGTGAGAAAAGGTGTTTCACACTGCTGTATTCTCCCTTCCGTGAACTGCCTCTCAGTGCATGGCTTTGGTGAGGCACCTTCAATTAGGTATGGAAACAGCCTTTAGTTTAGCATGAGCTTGGCAGGTGCCATTATGTCAGAAGTCAGTCTCTCATGTGTTACCTCATGACAGTGCTCGTGAGTGGGTCTTCAGCCAGACAATATGTTTAAATTGGTGTTGAATCAGGATCACAGTGGATCAATGGCCTCTGTCAAAACCCAGTGGCCCTCCTGGACAGACTGAATTTGTTTGCCAACACTGAGGTGCTGGAGTGTAATTTTGGATCAAAGCAGATCAGTGCATGTTAGGCAGTAAGGAACAGCACAGCAGGACAGTGGCATTGAGTCATATGGTATCCGTCCATTTTTGCAAGTCTGGTGGAAACGTTTCTCCATTCCTGACAGAGGCAATGGGCAGAAATGGCTAATGCAGTTTCCTCTGTGTTCATGGGGAAGTGACTCTGTAGAATAAGCTCAGTTTCCTGCCTAGGAAATGCTCAGCAGTGTCCAGACACTCCTTTCCTAATATGCCCTGGGACCTTGTGACAGAGCAGACTTGGCCAAGGACTAGTTAATGTTTGATCTAAGGAGCAGAGTTCCTGGCTCTACAGACAAATTCTATTTGCAGGTGACTCAACAGGGCAGGAAGTGATATCTGTGGGTATCAAGTGTCTACAGCCAATGCACACAGTGCACTGGTATGGAATTTTGTAGTTGCACAAGTATTATATTGGGGAACTTGGCAACTGAGCAGGGTTTTGGATTGAACAGTCATCTGCAAGCAGGGATAAATGTCCAAAATAGCTGCCCTTGTGCTTCTAGATCACCTAGCACTGATAGTCTTCCTTCCCTAACGTGATCCAATTGATTTCCACAGAGGCCTGATGTGAAATCTTTAAAAATGGTCTCATAATCATGTGCTGGGAGATATGTAGAGAAGTGCCAGTTCAGAGAGAGAATTGTAAAAAGGAGAGCAATTGAAAATGGAATTCTCTTACCAGCAACAGACATTGTGAACAAGCAGCTCGGCCCTTCCAGGCAAGAAAGCAAGGCTTAAATTAGGCAATAATCTGGGATTTCACTGACATACTATGACATTTGTTCCCTTGTGGTACCTGAGTGTTCCCTAACCTGTGTTTCTCCTCTCCTTTCTGACTGATGGGTGGGGATATTGGATTTGTTTGGATGCACACTAAAAAAGGAGGCAGTGGAGCTACAGCTGAAGAAAGACTAAGTTTAAACTGGATTCTCATGGATTTAAGGAATGAATTTCAGGCTGGTCAGCCTACTGCCAGAAAGCTGTGAGTCTGATGCAAATGAATCTGCTGACACTCTCCCAGCTACGTTCTTCCAGAAATGTGCTAAGGGAGTTTGCACAGCAAAACTCAGCAAAGCTATTCCTGAGTTTATCCTGCTGTTCTCTGACTGCAGAAACACAGGTTTTCTGAGTGTCTCCTAGCCATCAACACAATGCCAAGAGGAAGGTTGCTTTCTCAGTGACTTGTGCTGTTTCAAATGCTGCTTCAGTGGAAGACATCACTCCCTCCACATTGAGCAATTTTGTAATTGTGCGCGGAGAGGTTGGCTGCTGTGACTGCATCTAAGGTGGACAGAAGGGAGTGAGGGGATTGGGAGAGAATGGAGGAGAAGGACATGCTACATCCATCCCTTCCTTGGGCCCTCAGGAAGCAGAGGTGATACAAGGGTGGCTTCAGCTGAGGTGCAGGGTTCAGACTTGTCGAAGTCTGAGTTCTCTGTCTCCCAAGAGTGCCAGTGCAGTGAGCTATTCTCCATCCTGCTACCTCAGCCAGGCGCTCCAGCAGGCACAGGTTGGTGTGGATTGCATCTGATGTGAGGGTGGGATAGAACTGAGTGCAATCTGTGATGGGAATTTGCCAACAAGGCAGCAATTATAGATATAGGATTATATGTGTTATGGACCACTGCCACTTCTGTAATGTTTCTAGAGAGAATGACAGGAGCCATTTTAGGATGAGGCTGCGACTCCCTGCTCTGTGTCAGGGATCCTTCTGTAGCTGTACAAGAAGCTTAAGAAGTCCAGAATCAGACAGCTGTAATCTGTGCATTACTCCTGGTTCCTGCTGAGACAAAACAGTAAGAAAAGCAGCTTCTCCCAGTGGTGCCAAGCAGTAGGACAGAGGCAATGGGCAGAAACTGATATACAGGAACTGATATACACCTGAACATGAGTAAGAACTTCTTTACTTTTTGAGTGACTCGGGACTAGAACAGATTGCCCAGAAAAGCTGAGGAGTCTTTTTCTCTGTAGACACTCAAAAGCCATCTGGACAGAATCCTGAGTAATCTGCTGTAGGGAGTCATGTTTGACCAGGCAGGTTGGACTAGATGACTTCCAGTGATGCCTTCCAGACTCAACCATTCTGTGACTGTGATATTTGGTCCAGGTCCTGGTCTGATATCCCATTACAATGCTAACACCACTGTTGTGCCTCTTCAGGGAGCCAAACTTATTTTCTTTAATGAGAGTTTCTTAGGGATGGGGCAAGTAATATATTAAGGTAGGCTGCTTTTCTCAATGGATATTCCGAGATCGTCATCTGGGAGAGCTTCCAGCTCATTCTAGCTTTTGTTTCCTTAATAGAAGTCAGTATGGATCAGAGCCATATGGTATTTCTAGTATGCAGATTGCCAGACATCTAAAATTAATATATGGACCTTCTTGTCCCAAGAGATCAGTGAACCTATGGATAGCTTCCTTCAGAAAAGCGTATCTTTGCCTGATAGCTTTCCCTTCCAAATAGGCAAATACAGGCTTTCTAAGTTAGCAAGGACACGACAGTTTGGACTAGCTAAGCCAGTTTTGGATGCTGCCAAGATGAAAAAGTGGGATTTTTTTTTTTAGAGTTTCCTCTGGCAGAGAAAAGTTTCACTACCATTCTTGGTCAAAGCCTGTCTGAATCTGTTTCCTAGCAGAAAACGTGCTCATCTTTCCTCCCACTTCTGTCACAGTCTCTTCCAGAGGATTATGGTGGTGGAAGGAGCAATTGCATTGGTTTTGAGGACTCAGTTTGCTGTAAGCACCCCAGCCCGCACTCCATGCTGTCTGGAAAGAATGACGCGAGGAAATAGGATCTCAGAGCCTGGGGAGAAGCTTTGCAGACCACCTGGCTTTCAAATTCCTGGCACTGCTCAAACTTGTCTCTGTAGGAAATCCATGTTCTAAGTCAAGCTCAGGTCACATGAGAAAATGAATTTGGCAGGAATATTATGATTCCCTACTGAGCTGCCAACAAATCCACCCCAAGCATCTTGCTCCATGGCTCTACAAGAATAGAGCAGCACAACTGACAGCCCAGTGTCGAAAAGAGGTACTTATAGAAGTGCCTGGAGGTGGCTTGTGCAGGCTCTCCCATGATCCAATGCTGCTGCAAGCTGACTTCCCCTAGCACTGCATTCTTCTTTTACAGAAAAATAGAAGGCAAGGGCTGAGGAAGAGCTTGAAAGCAAAGAGAATTAAGGTGGCAGGAAAAAAGACATTCCTTTGTCTTAGTTCTGTGTTCCTGCTGTCCTAGGAAGACTTCCGTTCTCCTGGGTGCTATTTAGCCACTTGAAAAGTGTACAAATGTAGGGACAATTCATACTTCTGTGCCCACCTGACCTCCTCTGACATCATTAGTAGCAACTGGTGAGATGTTTCCATTGCATTTAAGTACTGTCTTGTGCATTGTTTTTCCCAAAATATCTCAGCTTCAGAGCAAGGTGCATGAAGAAAATGAAATTCAAAATGACTTTGGCACAATTATAGTAGAAATAAGCAGCTATTGAGCTTAATGCAGATGCCATGATGGGAAATATAATCTCATTTCCTCTTCTTTTTTTGTCTTTTGTGATAGGTGTTCTATTATCAACTTTATATGGGATGTTCAAAAATTTTATTGCATTGAGCATATTTGGGAATTGGGAGGTCTCTTTATTACAGAAGGCAGAGGTTTTTGAGATGGGCTGTCAACAACTTGCAATGCTTTGACATCCCTTCAAGGTGACTGGATGATGTGTTTTGTACAGAAATGCCCCTGGGAGCAGTATAACTGGAAACACTGGATTGTCTCTTCAGGCCGCAAATTTTTGAAAATTAGAGGCCTGAAATTAGATATGTAAATCAGTGCTTCTGTATGCATAAGCACAAACATAACAATGGAAGGTCCTGATTTTCAGAGCTGTTGCTGTAAGGTCTGACCGTGGGCACTCAAGGCTGAAACTGTGAACTGAGGTATTTCCTAGAGGAAATACTGAGTAACCACGCTTTTGAATAATTTTCCTTTAGTTTTGTGAATGTGTCTGTGTATGTGTTTATGTGCCTGTTGATTTCTGTATCTTATATAAATGTAAGGCATACATATATTTACTTATAGAAACATGTATGTATAAGCAAATAAATATACAAACAGCTAAACATATTCTTTATATGCATTAATATTTAAATTACCTTAGTTCTCCTAGGAGACCATTAGAAATATCTAATTATTCACTGTACTAAACAACAACCCGAAGAAAAATCTTTTAAAATCCAGGTATGAGAAAAGCAACTGAGACTGATGGCATAGGTCCCTCCTCTGGTAATCATGGAAATAAAATAGGTATGGCTGCAGTCACTGCAGCACTGTGGGTGCATGAGCATTTTGCTTTCCTTCAGATTGTCTTATCCAGTGCTCTTCTCTATTTAGGGGGATAGGTAAAGGTGACCAGCAGGAGCCTGAGAGCAGAGTTTGTGAAATGGCTGAGGTCTGAATTCTAGAAGCTAAATCTGTTGTCTTTATGTGTGTTGGGATGCTGTCTGTTATGTGACTCTCAGGGGATCAAAGCTGCTCTGGTTAATTAGTGGGAAAGGCTTCTGCTCCCACTTCACACTGACCAAGTATGTGAGCAGCAGGAGAAGGCAGCAAACAGGCTGAAGGAGCCAAGCTATTTCAAAGGCAGCCTCTGGCGAAAGGGCGCCTGCCTGAGGCTGAACGAGGCATCCTCCTCCTTCCCTGTGCAGGTGGGGGGAGGTGGATGCCAGCAGTGCCCCAAAGGGAGTTGTACACCAGGAACTGTTTTCAAGGTGAAAACATTGATTTGCCAGTGCCCTCAAAAATTGAAGAGGCTAAGGGAGGGAATTAAACCTTGTACCATGCTCAGATGAGTTCTCTGGATGCCTGGTGGCCTGTTAAGGAGTCAATTAAACCATGTAGTTAGAGCTGGGATACACACAGCTGACAGTAATGGAAAGGACAGGACGTAAAAGACTTGCATGCCAGGGGAAAGGAAGCAGATCAAAAGTTTTCCCTTAACACTTTTTCTGGATGTGTCTTGCTGCCATTGGAGCTTTCTCTAACAATTTTGGACTTGGATTTTGCCAGGAGGGCCTGTGGGCCCTCCCTGCTGGGAGGGTTGGAAGAGGAGAGCGGAGGGATGGCTAGGTCCGCCTGGAGATATCCTGGGTGCTTCCACACATCTATTTCCCGGAGAGCCACCTGATGGTGCTGTTTGTTCAAGTTCCCGGCCGCCGAGGCCCCACCGAGCCTGCAGAGCTGTGTGTGGACCTGCATGTAGATCTGCCTTATCACAGTGCGTTTAATTAATAAATAAATGATAAAAAAAGGGCTACATCGCCCACCTGGCTCTGGCGGTGGGAGCTCACCTCTCTGTGAGGCCCTGGGGCAACAACAGATGGGTTTTTAAGATCTATTTCAAGAAAGTACCTTGGAAAAGGTCTGGGGGAGGCCAGGCTTGGGTGTCTCTATGTTTTGTAAAGGCTGACGATGGCTTGCTAGGTTTTCCTAATTTATTTTGCATTCTCCTCACAGTTTCCATTGTGGAGCTTTCCCGTACAAGGATTAACCATCACAAGCGGTGCAGTGCAGCTCTGGCAACCTCCCTGGAAAACACGCATCCTGAATAATGATGACTGCTGAAAGCAGGACAGAAAATCCACCCTTCTGCTGCTTAAATCAGCACTGGCTACCAGCACCCCAGACAAAGAGCAGTGCTGGGTGGCACCCCCATGTCCACAGCCAGCCCCCCTTGGAAACCTGGCTCTCTCTCTACAGGGGCTCCCATCAAAGCACGCAGGCAAGGCAAGAAATGCTAACTGTGGGGATATTCCTGCCCAGCATCATGTATCTATTTGGTGGGGCCAGGCTTCCCAGTTCCTCTGGAGGGTATATGCTTGTGTTTTCCACTTTAGGGACCAAGACCTGTGGTTAAGGACTAGCAGTGCTTGAGGTGATGACTAATCAGGGCCAGCATGTGGGGAGAGCAAGTAGCTCAACCTCTTGCCTTGCCTGGTTCACTTTCTGCTTGTGACAAAGGGCAGGAAGTAATGTTTAGCCCAGGTTGCCCTACTCACTCCTGCCATAGGCAGCACCACCAGTGGGTCTTGTTGAAGTGAACAGGCTGGCTTCTCATTTGTTTCTCACTGTCAGGATGATGAGTCCAACTAGATTTCTTTCTGTTTGTGTTTGCTGCTTGTTTGTGCTGACAAAACACATGCATAGTTTGTAGTTCCCTCATTTCAGCTGGTTGCTGTTCCATTTTAATGTGAGGCACTTTGTTGGAGGTCATTTACTCAGTATGTTGCTGGGCCATTTACAAATATGAACTGATGAATATTTCATCATTGTTCACCAGGAATTCTGTTGAAGTGTAGAGCTTCATGGCAGTGAGTCAGTATGTGATGCGCTCAACCTGAAATCGTTTCTGTGCAGCATCTCTCATCAGGCATGCTAACTGCTGATGTTTGGAAGAGGGAGGAATACATATATGTATTAATACAATACTCTTTATCTCACCTTGATTCTACTTAAATATCCATGTTAATCAGTGTCGCTTGGGGAAGGGGCGCTTTTGATAAAACAGCAAGAGCAGCCATCTAATCCCATTCACTGTAAGTGCAATACCCAGTCTTCCTTTCCTTCCCGCAGTGCCACACCTCCGGGAGGGAGGCTCTGCTGGAATCAGAGACTCCCTTTTTAGAATAGGCACTTGCAGCAGAGGCGGTGGTGAGACCAGTTTATCTTGCTGCAAAACATTCTAATGTTTTGCAGGGCACGGTGTGCAGGGGACACATGCCCGTGTTAATGCCTGCTTGAGACTGCAAAGAGCCTGGAGCAATCGTTCTGCAGAGGGATACCCAAGCTATTTGTCTCAGAGACCAACGATGATTCAGGCACCAGCATCAATAGGTGTTTTATTGCTGAACCAACTGAAAAAATCAGAGTCTGGGATAGAGTACCAAGGCTGACAGCGGGGTCTGCAAAGGTAGTTTACCCTGCAGCTGGGAGGGAGGATGTTGCTCTTTTGATGGTGGAGTGGCAGCAGAATGTCCCAGCTGCATGATGCAGATGTGCTGATGGCAGCGCCTCCCTCCTCACCTGCTGACTGAGGAAAAGCCAGTGGGAAGGCATCCTCTGTAATGGTGGTGTTTACACCAGTGTAAAACAGTATTGCACTCCTGGATTTTCTGGATTGTGTGGCTTTTATGGTGATTAAAGTCTCACACTAATAACCAGGGCTGTGGAGCACTGTGTTTCACTAGTGAGAAAACAGTCCAGCCAACAGGGCCCTATAACCATCCATGCTTCTTTGGCCCTCTCCTTTGGTGCTGTTGGTGGTGAGTCTGAAGGAGCCTGAAGGAACAAAGGTTATTGTGAGCATGTCAGATACAGCAGGGGAAAAGGAGGCCGGGTGTACCTGAAAGCCATCTCCATCCCTGTACACTCAGAAACCTCTCCCTGGTGCCTAGACCCCAGGGATGGGCTGCAAAATCTGCCTGCTCTTTATTTAATGCAGGATGGTTTTCTGCTGTTTCTGAGCTAGAGTGAAGGAGGGAAGTTGTGAATACACAAAATTTGGTAGCTGTGTGGGAAGTAGGGGGTCATCTTGACATATGCAGAGGAGAAAAGTTGGTAGTTTGGAACCAAGCTCCACAATTCCTCTGAGTGAAAAATGAGATAGACTCCTCAACTTTTCACTCTTTCATCTCAGCTTGTCAATCTTAATATATCAATATTGATGTTAATATGTCAATATTGCAGTTTGCCTGGCACAGTGTGTGCCTATGCAACAGGCCACCCGATGCTGCACTGCAGCAGCCAGGTCCTACAAACCTGAATGCTCTGCTTTGTGTGACGCTCTTGCCATACACTGTGCAGAACAGAGGTAGGAAATTTTTGAGGCTGAGCAAGTTTTGTGCTGGTGACACTGTCTAGACTCTGCTGTTCACAGAGGTCTACTATGTACTCTTGGTGTATAAACTAGCCCACAGCACCAAACTACCTGGAACTAGCTTTAATTTTAATGATCTGTAGGCTTTTTGCTTTAGGGGTTTTTTTTTTTGGTTCTTTTTAAGATTTTGTGAAATCTATAGAGACTGGAACTCTGTAAAGCATGGACAGCCCACCACTGTGCTATTCATATCTGCTTGTGTATGTGTAGAAGTACAGTATGCCTTCTAATATTGCATGTTTTGGAAGAACCCCCAGAGAGGTCTGGTTCTCCTAGGTACAATGTCATAGCTGTCCTTTGGTTCCTTTCCCTCAAAAGGGCCCAAACACAGTGAAGGCATTTGCTGAAAAAATAGAGTTAGATGGGATGTACTTTTTGTGACTGCAAACTTTAATCACCATCCTGCCAGACGCTTCAGTAATATGTCTGGGAAAATAAATCTTTAAACCCTTTAAAGCCCTCTGTGCTTCGTCTCTACTTTTTGCGAGTATGTTTTGGAAGGTTTTTGTTTGTGTTTTATTCTCTTTAAACTTGACTTATCTCTTCATGTTTTTTCAGGCTCATACCCTACAATACAAAGTGCTCAGTGAAAGCCAGCTTGTAAAAGGAGGATAATGTCTGGAAGTTAGATGTATGGGAACTTGATGCCAATATTCATGATATGCAATGAAAACAGGCAGTGTGGAAAAGAATGTGAGGGTGTCCTAGACTCCATCATAGTCTTTATTGGGCTTCCTTGTAGATTTTTAAAACATATACTTGGATTTTTAATTTGACAAAATGTAATGACAGAATGAAACTGATTCTGTAGTCAGTTTTTCCAAAACAGCTCAATTAACCTGTCGATCTTCAAAATACAATTAATAACTTTTTGTAGAGTGAGACTTCTTTTCTGTGGGGGTGCAGGCATGTGTGGGTGGTTGCTGAGCATACATGGTACTCTAATCTCTTCTCACTGTCTCTCTTCCATTCTCTATTTTTGAGGCACACAGATATTATGGGCCAGAATTTGCCACTTCTGTCAACCCAGAAATAAACAGGACTAGTCATAGGGCAAAACATGACTTGCTACAAATGCAAGTGACAGAAATTGTACCTGAATGATCATTTTTAGTAATACTTGGTTAATTTCCAAAGTGGAGAGCAAATTAATGAACTTGTATTAGGATCTAGGAGAACAAAGAAGAATGTTTGCCATTCTTGAGCAACTTGGTGAAGGGAGGACAATTACAATGGAAATTGCTTTTTAAGGCAGTGTCTAAATTTTGGTTCAGGGTAGGTTTTCTCACAGCATAGCTGACATTTCCCAATATTTCACAGTATGATTTTACAGTACTTCAGCCATGAGTTAAGTAATTTCAGACTTTGCATGAAAGAATAAATATAGCAGATTTCACTTTTTTACTTAAAAAGTAGATGCTGCATCTCTCTGTGTCACTCATTAGTCACTTTTGTCACCAGACATGGTTACTGTATGTTCTGCCAGCTGATGTCTTTGCTTGTCCATCTCTTAAGGAAGCTTGGACTGTGAGACCATCAAATATATTTTCGATTTTGGTGTAGCAGAGAAAGGACAAGAGGCTACAGGCACAAGTCGCAGCGTGAAAAATTACAGCTGGATGTAGGGAAGAAAATGTTCACAGATAAGATGGCCAAACACTGGAAGAAGTTGTTCAGAAATACTGTGGTATCTCATCTTTGGAAGTGGGACTAGATGACCTCCAGAAGTTCTTTTGTGCTTGTTATTCTGTGGTTCCATGATTTTGTGCAAGAGTTTGAGCAAGTGTCTTACACAATCCTTACTGCTTTTGTAAGGCACCAGAAAGACTCCAAGGCAAACGTCCTTGTATCCCTTTCAGAAACAAAACTCCCTCAAGACTCTCCATAGCGTGATCAATTTTCCACAGCTTTGCAGACTGCCACCCCTCACCCCATGCACAATTAACTTGGGTTTTGCCTTTATCTTCCTGTATGTGAAAATGGCTTTTATACCCATCTCCAGCTGAAAACATCTGCTTCAATGACGAAATGGAAAGGTACACGAAAACATGCAAAAAAATTAGGCTTACTTCAGCCAAAGAGCTTTCCAGGTATCTCCCTGTGCTCCTCAAGAGATTCCCATGGAAAGCTTCTCCCTCTGGCAAGTGTTGCTAAGGGGAATTTGTCAGAGAGGGTTCTTCTCTTTTCACCGACTGATGTAATTAAGGAGCTCTCTCCTCTTTCCCCCCGCTGAAGTTTCAGGCCACCAGGCCTAAACAGACTGCAAATAAGCACTGTATCAACCTTCAAAATGAAACAGAGAAATTGGCTTAGGTTTCAAGAGGTTGAAATGAGGATCAATGCTTTGGATCAGCCAAATGTTGTTTAGTTCATACCAACAATTCTGAGTAAGACACAAGGCAAACATGAATTTTTTCTATAAGTTAAGTTTTGGAAAAAAAGTAATCTCTTACTTTGTGTGAGAAAAAAATTGCAGAAGACTATTTATCCACAAGTTTTCTATGTTTTTCCAGCATTATAGGACAGTTTAGGTTGGAATTGAACTTGGGAAATCTGTATTCCCACCTCTTGCTGGAAGTAGGATAGGCAGTGAGGTTAGACCAGGTTACAAAGGATTTTACTCAGTCAGGTCCTTAAATCCTCAAGGACAAAAACTTCACAACCCCCTTGGGCTACTCTTCCAAAGAGGTCCGTTGTTCCAAATTTTCTGGAAAAACACCAGTAAGCTGAAGCCCTAGCTCAAAGGAGTGTGTTGCATTGTCAGCAGATAACAGCCTGACTATGGCCTGAATAACTCATTAAGATGTCCTCCAGCCTTCCCTCAATAAAGGGGATCTGGTAGCACTGGAGGTGCCAGCAAGACTGTATCCTAGTTCGAGTTACAGCTGAACTTCAATGCCATCACTAGTGCTCGCACCCTCCTTGCCTTCAGCCCTGGAGCTCATCCAGTTCTGGACAAAGTCACAGTGGCCTTAAAATCCAGTGCTGAACTCTGGAAGAAACATGGGGGATTTTGTTATTTTGGTGTGAATGAGAAAAACAGTTGCTGAAGGGTACTCCTTCATTAGCTGTTAGTGAAGACAGTTCAGGATTTCTGACTGAGATCTGATGCAAATTATTTTACTTTTGAGTCTTCTTTGCAGAAGCAGCTGCAACCTGGGTAAATGGCAGCGTATGCCAGCTGAGTGGAAAGATGGCACAGGTTACTGGATATGGCCAAGGAATTCCTGGTTGAGAGATTATGGCCAGAACTCTGTGGGAAGACAGACAATTGCAAGGTGTAGGATCAGCAAAATTCCTGAGCACTTGCAAAGTCCCTTCTGCCAGATGTTGTGGTCTCAATATTCAGGCCACTTTCATGGGTTCTCATGAGTGATCTATGTGGGTAAGATGGAAAAGTTTCTTGCTTCATTGTCCCTGTTTCCTTTTCCATGGACTTGAAGTTGATGAAGCACCTTTTCTGGGTCAGTTTCAACAGGACAGATGAATTTCTGGCATTTATCTTGATACCCAATGTCAGGGAAAAAAAATCAATATTTAATAATTCCTTCTTAATAGACTTCCTGTGTCCCTGTTCGTAGTATCCAAAGTCACCGAGAGCTTCACAAAGGCATGGGGGCAGTAAAAGCTGTGCTCTGAATGCTATCACATGCTGTCTTTTGTTAGGTTCATGGGTTGCTTTCAAGGACTTCCCATGGCAGTGTGTATAGTAATCTTAACCTGACATACTCAAATGGCTTCTTTGTTAACTAAGCAAGGACAAGAAACAGCTTGTTTGAAGAGATGCATGTTTCCTTTTGATAATGATGCCCTCCATCAGCCTATTCATGGTAGAAGCAGTGCTTAATTAACAGCTTTCCTATGGACACTTGTCCCCCTCTGGTCTGGCTCAGAGCTTAGTCATGGTGGCTTTCTCACATTTGTACACTACCACAGAGGCCACTCTCTTTGTCCTGCTAGAGAAGGATGGCAAGATGTGGCTTGTATTTTGGGATCAATACAGAAAGAAACATGTAAGACAGGGCTGACATGCTGAGCTTACTTCATTCAGAGGGAGTGAAGGAATAAAAATCATCTGAACTGTGCAATAACACAAGCTTCAAACTTAAGGAGGTTAGGGTAAGCAGAAGCCCAAATTTTACTCATAGTTAATTGAATATACACTTCCAGATTTTTTTCAGGATGTTGTATCCAAATATAAACATTTCCTTCACACTTTAGTCACAGGACAATTCTGATAAGTTAAAACTTGTTTCCGCAAAGCAGAAAGTGCTTTTCAGCAGTCTTTTAATTTTGTAGTGTATACTAGACATTCTGTGGGGTGTTTTTTTCTGCTTTTCCCCTTTCAAACTGTGCTGCTATATATCCTTTACAGCTCAACATGTTGTTTGGCATAGGGACTGAGTCCTTATGAGAGTAGCCAATTTGGAGTCCTTGGGTAGCTCCCTGTAAGATTCATGCAACTTAGTGCATACATGGTCATATTTTACCTCCTGTTCCAATCAACTTTCTTGCTTTTTCCTTTCTGTGTTGTGCTTAAAGTTTCAGGGCTGTTTGCTATTTTTATCTGTGCTGGCGCTACTTTTAACCAAAAAAGCAACAGGAAATTAGGTTGTCTTTTGCAACTGATCTGTTAGCAAAGCTGTGCTTGATAATGAACAATAATTCTACCCAGTGGCCATAGGCTTCTATTAATGGTTTCATGTTCAGAGAGCTGTGTTTTAGTACCAGCAGTTTCCAGGACAAGCAGCTTTTTCCGTGGTGACACTGCAAGTAACAACCACAAAAGTTTGGGGACCTCGTCTTTGCCTATAAATACTCCAAATGAATCTTTCTTGGCCCCTTATAAGGTCTTGTAACCTAAACTACATGGTAAAATCCAACCACTGAGCATTTATGAAGCTTGGGTAATGACAATTTATTGACCTCTGTGTTCTTGCTCATTTACAAAGAGAGCCAGCTGAAGGAAAGGCATTCATACTTTATTACTCTTCCTTGAACAATAACATTTTTATTCCCCAAGAATTGTTTTTCTTTTTAATTTGGAGGCAAAACACAATTTCCCTTAATTTGACACATAACAGAAGATTGGCCTGACATGCTTTGAGTTTCTTTTCTAATAAATACAAATTTCACTGTCCAATCTTACTTTCTAGTAACTGCAAGATTAAAGTTGAACAACAGGCTGTTCAAGAGGAATAAAAGTAATTTCTGAGGTGTTGTAATTGCATTTTTTTCCTACAATAAAATAGATATTTTTGACTGCTACCTCACAGATCAGCCTAATTTCAGTGGATGCTCTGCTATTACCAATACCTCAACAAAATTATAGAAACTGTTATGACAGTATCAGATATAATTAAACATGGACACTTAAGAGTTTGTGTCCTAAACCATACACTACTGCAAAACAACCAGCTCTGGCAAAAGCAAATGCCAGCAATGCTACACTGCCACCAAACGTGTATGGGTTCGTTTGCTGCCTCAGGCTTGCTAGAATATATAGTGAATTTTGCCCGCTTTCCCTTGATAGAAAGCACTAATTTTGGTCTTAACTCTCTCTCCAGCTGTCAGATCCCTGAAACTTATAAAAATATAATTATCAGTGATAGTCCAGCCCTTCTTTCATATCTGGTTAAAATTAGCTAAGGAGAAAATTCACTAAAGGGTGCTGGCAGACAGAAATCAGGCCAAAAATACATCAGCCGTTATGTCAGTTGCGTGTTTCATGGGTAGCTGCTAATTTAGTACTGCATTTCTCCCAGAGCAGCCCTTGGAGATAGCTACTCTGGTGTCCAGGAGTTGAGATTCTTTGGTGCCTGTTTCAGTGAAGAGCTACTTGGAAGTGTTTGGGGCTGTCCCCTCCAAGCACCACTGAGTGCTGAGTGTTGCTGCATGCTGTCAGAGGGGGCTTGGCAGCCTGAGGATTTTTTGTTCCCTGTGGATGTAGGGGCACACCAGACATCTGTACACAAGACAGTGGGGCTGCCCCTATGGGCTTGTGTGTAGCTAAGGGATGTAGGTAAAAGCAACAACAAGGCTGTAAGAGCATGGCACTCCTCTCTGGAAAAAGACCTTGGCCCTCAGTGAGTACCAACCTCTGCACAACTTCGTGTTGTTATGGGCAGAAAGAGCTTTAACTCTAGATCAGAGTTAAAGCTGTAAGTGTTCCTGTTCCAGGGGCATTTTTGACTGGGCAAGACACAGTCCAGCTGTTCTGTTTTGAGCCTCTGCAGAGTAAGGGCCCTACTGCTGCAGAAGACCCATATTCCTGGATTTAACTTTGTGCCTGAGAGCATCTCTCTTGAAATTTGTAGGCATGTTCATCTAGGCACATTTAAGCTATGTGGGTTGTCTTGGCTGTGGTCTTCTGCAAGGTTTAATATGCTAAGTTTAATATGCTAAGTCTGCAAGGGCAGCACAACCACAATTCTACTTGTGTAAAGGACACAGTAGTATGACACCTGGCTTTTCAAGGTGCCCTGCAGTGGTGAAGACTAAAAAAAGTATTTCTCCATTGCACAGTGCAATTTGGTGAAGAGATTTCAGAGAGAGCCCTAAACTATTTAGCTGTAAGTACAGTAAGCAATATAGCTGCATTAGCACAGAACTCAGCTAAGTAAATTAGCATTGTGCAGCATAGACATATCCTAAATTTCTGGTATGGTTTCCTCAGTGACACTTTTTCAAAACATGGCTTGAAAATAAAGTAGGATTTTTTTTTACCCCTCCAAAACACTGTGCTAGGAAAGCTTGCATACATTTTCCTTTTTTATTATCTCACTATCTTATCTTTTAAAATAAAATCTAGTCTGACTACCTAATTTTGTTTAATTTTTTTTTGCTTTTATTGGTGGCATCCTCTCATTCATCTGAGCCTGGATCCCCTGTAACCAAAAGCTGTTTCATCTGGGGCACAGAAGATACTGCCTCTGTATTATAAAACCTGTCATTTCAGTTCCCTCATGACCTCGTGATAGAAGGCTAGACATGATCAGAAAAGGAATAGAGATCTAACATTATTATGTCCCTACATAAATCTATGCAGTTCTGATCACACTATCTCAAATAGGATGCAGTAGGACTGGAAAACGCTCAGGAAAGGGCAAGGATGATAGATGTTGTGGATTATGGAGAGTAGTGTGGAGAGTAAGTCACATTTTCCAGTCTTTGGGGAGACTGGAGGGCTGCCATGGAGGTCTGCTGTGAACAGCATGGAGAAGGCGAGTAAGGAGCCACAATGTTAGAATACGTGGTAAAATTCCTTGGAGAAATAGGTTTGGAAGTCTTAAGGAAGAAGGGTCCTCTCAGTGACTGATAAGCCGTGGAACTCACTGCCACAGTGTATGGGCAAGTCCAAATATTTAAAAAGAGTTAAAATAAGGACATGGATTACCTTGATGCTTGTTCATCAATGATTAAGGGAAATCAAGAAAGTAAGGCTGGGTTATTCAAAGCAGGAATAACAGATTATTATCCTTTGTGCTTCTAGGAGTGGTTGTGGCATCACTGGACAACCCATGAGGATATTGTAGGTACTAAGATGTCTCTACCTGTGACTGCAAATCTACCATTCTACACAGTGTAAATTCCTAAGATAAGCTTTGAAGATCGAGGGAGAAAGACCCAAAACACTACTGGCTGAGGTGTATTTTGTCACAGAGGAAGAGTGTCATCATAACTCTACCTGTTTGAAGAGACTGAGGAAATGAAAACTGCCATGGTGTGTCAGAGGTTGATGCCTACCATGACACACTTCCCCTGCATTCTTTAAGTCAGGTGCTTTGGGAATTCCTGAGATTAAAGTTACACAAGTGTTGCTCAACTTAATCAAGTACAGTGGCTATTTTAGAGCCCTGTAAATTGGAAATAAGGGCAGTGAAAAAATGAGACACAGCCAAGATGTAAGAGTATATGTGAGGCCTCAGTTCTGCAACTATTTTAATATCCTGTATACTGTTCACTTTCAAGCAACATACTAAGGAGAAGGTGATTTTGCAAGGAGACTCTTCGGTCAGTAGAGAATAAACTACATTTAATATTTGCTGAAGTCTTATGTAGCTAACTTTTCTTAACAGGTTGTAGCTTTCTGTTGCATTTGTTTAATGTCTGCATGGTGATTTTCTTCCTCCTGGCTCCGCCATCCCAAGAATTTGATGAATGAATGGAATGAAGTCACGGACCATTGGCATTTTTCCATCCTCCAAAGTGATATGATAAAAAAATTTAAGCTTATACGGACTTTCGAATTGGTTTGATGTTTAGGGGGGTAAATACAAAGTTTCTGCATTCAGATTACCTCTGCCCATCTGGAGATTTATTCTAGGTCAGCAGGATTACTTGCTGGAAACTGGACTGCAGGCAGAGTAACACAGGTCTAAATATGCTGGGTCTAGAGTTGGCTAAGATATCATGATTGGTCTCTGATCTTGGTTATGTGAGATAAGACAAAAATAGTGATATTTTTGCTAGAAGAGTTTGTTCTGTCTCTGCCTTTATACCTGGCAGAGAGGCAGTAATTCCAAGGCACAAATCAGAAACTCCCACACACAGCCCTTGATTGCTTCTTTTTCAACTCACCATGCAATTGCCATATGTGAATCTACCAAGTGACACTTCCTAATCTAAAGCACTATCACTTTCCTAAAAGTACAAGCTTAAATAAACTGCATGATCAGGCAAATTAAATGAATACCAAGTCTAGAAAGTGAAGAAGGATGGACTCCTAAATAGGACAAGTGATCCCTGTTGATACTGGTGGCAAAATGTCCAGAAGTTTGATGTCTCAAAAACCTGTGTTCCTGTGCACCTATGAAATAAAACCCAGTGAATGCAGGGTGTACTGAAACTCTGCTACAGTGGTCAGATTGTCCCCATCTTTTTTTGTTTTCCTCCTCTGCCTGTTCTTCTACTGAAATCATCAAGAAATACATCAGGGAAGTACAACAGATAATCACACCTCATTCTTCACTTAGTTTTCTTTTCCAGTATTTAAAGACCTATCTTCTGCAAATATTCTGAGCATCCCAGAAATATACATAAAACCCATAGAGGTTGTTTGCAGACAGTAGAGGAAAAAAAAGTGAGGCAATCTGGGAAATGTCTGTCTTAGTCTCCTCCACGTTGAAACAAAGTGCTTCCTTAGAAAAGATCCAGAGCCAACACATGCAGCACTGCAGAAGTAAGATGGATATGAGTCTGGAACTCCAAACCACTGACAGGTAAATTACAAAGGGCAGAATCTTCATTACTGGTGATTTAGGAGGCATGAAGAGATGCAACTTGATTTGTGGATCCCAAGTGGAGTTTTCAAGGCTGACAATTAATAATAGGAAATAGACTTATAAACTGAACGAACCTGACACAGGGTCATGAGAGCAAATTACATTTGGAAGCTATAGTGCCGTTTTTTTCTAGTTACTTGTAAGAACAGTGAATAGTGTGGAATTTTGTTTGCAGATACTTTTTGATTTTTCTCCTTTTGTGCTTTTATCCTGCCATCTCCATCCCAAAAATTCAAGTCCTTCTTTGGGGATTTAAGTATTTAACTACTTAGTCTTGTAATTTGAAGTAACAAGACAGTTTGGTGACATTTTACAAGACAAAAGACATTGAGTCCACCTCTCATAACTACACAAGTGTTAAAATCCTCATATGACTAATCTCTAATTCCCAGCAGTGTACTGCAAATAAAATCATACTTTGAACTTGCTACTTTAGTATACCAAATAAAGCTCCCACACGACTTCCAGATCAGCTCAGAGTTTGGTTAGCCAAAAACCATGGTGATGTTTATACAGACCACAGACTATATTAAATAAAACTCTCCCTATAAACGTTTGTGGGAGATTATATTAAGCTCAACAGTCTATGAAATCTCCTTAAAAATGCAGGGTTCTTGGCCTCCTGTGAAATGGTATTCAGGAAAATTAAGTCATAAAAGTGTAATCCTTAGTCCTCCACAACTGAAGGACTAGTCTGACAAAAAGATTCCTGTGCCTATGCTGATTTTCAGCCCCATGCTTTCAAACTTGCATGCAAAGGGCCCTTTGGGAAACAGCTTGCTTGGACACAGATTCCCAGGCCCAGAATATCTCTTTTACTTGTATCCCTTTCCAACTGGCTGCTCACAGGGGATATTAGGGGTTGTGTGATATTTGCACTCTTTCACTGTTTCTCCATTAGCTTTCAAAGTAATGGGATAATTTTTGAGTTGGAAGCAAATGAAAAGATGTCAAGATTCAAACCTGTGCATTTATAACAAAAAAAGTCTATGTCTATTGTTAATGTTACTCAATCCCCAGGTGGGCAAGAAGCTACTTCTGGGCTTCCAGGGAATTCAAATCATTGAAATAAAGCTCTTCTGCCCAGTGCAGGAGCTGTCTTTTGTGCAGGAGAGCAAAGTGTGGCTGCTGTCTGCTTTCAGAGGGGCAGGCAGTACCTTGGGTGAGACCTGTGGCAGGGCTGGGGTCCTCCAGGCCCTTGGGTGCAGAGAGGTTTGGGGATGGATCCAGGCTTTCATACATGGAGATGTTTGAGGTCCTGGCTGAGGGAGGCAGATCAAGCAATAGGAGATTGGTACATGATAAATGAAGATTTCACTATATGGCTACGTCTGGAAGTCTTTTTCTTTACCCACCTTTCAAAGAAGGGCAGGGGTACAGTGGTGGTATATTCTAGATCTGTAATATATCCTATGTTTTCAAAAGTGGCTTATATCTTTGCTAGCAGATGTGTTTAATTTCAGCTGCAGTTTCAATACTTTGTAAAAGAACTCAAGTGTTACCAATTACAGTGCAGAGGAAGCTTCCAACATGCAGTCAGATGACACAACCATAGGCCTTGCCTGTTTTTCTTCACTTAGCAAATACTGTGACTTGGAGGATGACCTGTGCCACTGTGGATTTTCATAGTATTTTTATTGTGAAACACACAAAAGGAGATTTCAGAAGTGCTGTGTGATGTACAGTCTGTGTGATTGCCGTCAGCAATTTGTTCCTAGTATTCTACGTGGGAAAGGGAAATGCAAATGAAACATTTGTCTCCTTGAAAAAAAGGCTCTGAACTACTTGAATTGGAGGGACAGGCAGAGGCTGCTTTGCAGATCAGAGCTGTCCTATACTCATGCAGTGGAGAGCAGAATCTGCCTTTGCACTTCTTGACTGTTGGTACAAATTTGCAGTGCCTGCTCACCAGCTGGTGACATGAGGTGGTGACTCCTGCCCCTCCCCAGGTGAGAGACCCTGAATAAAATGAATTGATGACTGTAAGTTTGTCATCTTTCAGCAAAGAAGCCAAATCACTGACTCTAAGCCTGACTCCCCCCTGCTGTGGTCCCTTTGCATCAGGCTGGTGCAGAGGGGACACACAGCACTGCCCACTGTGCCACAGCTGCTCCAACCTGCAGCAGCGTGCTGCTTCAGGGTTGTTGGTCCAGCAGCTGTCACAATCCCTGCATGGATGCAGACTTTTAAAAGGAGCTGCAAAATGCCAGGGATTTTGTTTGTGTGACCTGCCCCCACTGTGCAGACCAGAGTTGATGCACAGGACAAGAATGTGGTTAAGATTATGGAAATCAGCACACAGACACACACGAGAACTTCTGCTTTGTTTCATTATGACAGGGGATTCATTTTTAGGACATATCTGATGGCTATGCACATGCCTGCATGCAGTGGGCTTCCACCTCCTTCTGACACAAAAGGCTCCCTGATCTACCCAGGGTAACAGTACAGTTTTCATTCCCTCCTCTACTCTGGGCTGCTGTTTTGTTGTAGCATCCTTTCTGGTTACAGTGCCCAGCTGGAATCACATTGGTTTTTTTGGAGCTGTCTTGCCACCACTGTTCTGTAGATGAACAAAGCAGGCAGCAGGACTACAGCCTGGTGCCCATTACACCTGGAGAATAGCACCTCTTGTCCCATCAGATGTAAAATTCTTAGGAATAATTTTTGCCATGACACCATTCTCCCACAAACAGATCCCACCTTCATGGCAATTGCAGTGAAATGCTGAGAAAATTGAGATACACCGCAGAAAGAAAGAAAAACTTTGAAGGCTGAAGCTACATCAGCATTTTGATTCTAGTCCTCTGTGTCTTTTCAGGTTTTTAATTTGTTTTTGTCAATCACATATTTTTCTGAGATAATTTATGCTGCCAGTGAAAATCTAACTGGATCTTTTTCTTAGAAGTAAATACAGCCTATTTTGAGTGACACTGGTCAAATGTTTCTAGTTAGAAGTGGAAAGGAAAAGGAAAACTTCTCTTTGTTTTATAAGACAAGTTCTGCTCTCCCCTGCCCTTTGGCTTTCTAGCAGCCAAAATAGTTTAGAGCAGGAATAAATGACTTGTCATAAATTTATTCTTGGAAGAATACCACTCTGAGGTTTCCCCAAGTCTGAAGTTAGTTTTTTGTAGTAGAGTTTTACTACCTGTGCATCTGCTGTGTTTTGTGAGACATCAAGACTTAGGTCTGTGTGTACATTTCCACTTAGACTCAAAGAAGACAATCAAAATTTTGTCCCTCACTTAGCGGCTTCTGGCTCTTGCTTTTAGTTTCATTGCAGTTGAAATTTAGGGATCATGTGTATTGTTTATTTACCTCATGCCACTACTGCAAAAGGTGCAGCTCATCCCCTGCACCTTCATGGGTGGCTCATGTGAAGCCACAGTTCTGCTCTTACCTGCTGGTTTCCCTACTTCCGAGGACAGCAATCTCTCACCCCACTGCTACCTCTTGTCCCTCCAATAAACAAGGACTACCTTTGCCTAGTCCAGACTATTTGCTCTAGACTGTGTACAAAGTTTGTGAAGCTAACAAATTAAAAAAATTATTTTGGTAATATAGCATGAACTTCTAGAACTGGATTATTTTACATGGCCTTCACGTGTCTGTTTTTAAAAACTAAGATAATGATGCTGGTGATCACATAGAAAAATTTGAGAAGCAAAAGTCATCAAAATCAAAAATCTGAAGACAGATGTCCTTAGAATTCCTACTTGTTTAAAAAACCTGCTTTATTTCTACAGCAGTCTAATGAGAAACTGAGTCATTAATTTTGAATGCTAAGAGCTAGGGAGTACTGCTGAGAAGGTTGGAGATGTGCTTCAATGAACCAGGCATGGCTGAGTTTAATACTGATAAGAGGATCTTGAAATGTTAAGGAAAGCTGCTGCACATTTGGGTTTTACTGTAGAAACCTGCCATTGCAGGTTTGCCATTGCACTATTGAGACGCTTTTCAGGTAATGAAGTGCATGGGACATCTTCATGGTATCTAGCCAAACATGTAAAATACTGTATGAAAGAGGCAGGTAAATACAGATAGTGACTGAGAAGTTGTTAGTCTTGTATCAACATTTCCTAGACCAGCTAAAAGGTAGGTGGGAGATTTTTGTCCTTTTGTCCTGGCCTGTTACTAGGCATATGCCTAAACATGTCTCAGTTTCTGGTATTTTTGAGCATTGCTTTTAAAAATAATTTTTACAGTTTGCATGTGCTTTTACCTGATTCTTTGCAAATGCATGGGGCCTCAAAGAGATGTAAACTGAATGTAAACTAATGTAAACTAAAGCACATTCAAGTTCTTTATGCCTTTCATAACTTTTTCCTTTGAAACAACAATGTAAAATACCGTAAGATAATTTCATCTTGCGAAGTCTACTTTAACTCACGTGCTGTGTTTTAACTCATTTGGTGAAGAGCTACTGTGAAAGATCTGATCACACCAAAGTGTGTTTTCCAGCAATGTTCATGCAAAGGATCCCAAGCAGAGCTGTGTGTGCCTGATTTTCTGTGCCAAGATTAACAGTGTGGAATAACAGCCACTGCACAGTAAAAGATTCTTTTTGCATATTTCCCACATTATACCACATGACTGAAATGTAGAAAGTCATACTTTTGAGCATGTTGATACCCAATAGATGTTGTAACTGAGACGTTTGGGGAAATTGCCATTAGAAGCAGTGACCTACCTGGGCGTGAATGCAGGGCTTGTGGTACACAGTGTGCACAAAGTAATTTATCCTAAATTTTAGGATACATTTTGTGGTATTGATGTAATATGGAGAACACATTCTTCAGATTGATACACAATACTATCTTTATCTTGCTCTTTGGACTAAGGTTTCAACTGAGGGCCTTCAAAATCTTCCAGCATGCAAGGACTAGGTTAAGCATGGAGCAGAGAGACATGGAAACCCAGGACAGAGATTCACTGTAGTAGGTCTAGCAGAATAAAAGCAGGAAAAAAGAAGGTTTTTTTGAGATTGGGCACTCCTAAGGAGTGCTGAGCATTATATAGATGCTATCTCCTACCTAAGTTCCCAGGCAGAAGGCTGAGCATGTGGTACTTTTTGCAATCTGTTCTTCTGCTCGAGAATGGTCTTGGCAGAGATGCCATATGCACAGCATTGTATTAAAAGTAGGTTTGATTATTTCCCATGGTAATAGTAGTGCAGTAGATGTGGCAGTAGGAAGATAAACATTAAAATGAGTGCAAATGGAAGCTCATTTCAGTGGTTGTTCACATTCCACTGCTTCTGCTGCTGCAAGAAAGGTGGCTGGGAGGTAACACCGACAGTGCAGCAGCCTGACAGCTACCTTTCTTCATTAACTTAGACTGCAATAAAGCACAGCCTTTTTGAAACAAAGTTCAAGTAGCCAGAGCCTCTCTGTGGAAATTAATTTCCTCTGGAAGCTAGTTCCACGTAACTCATCACCTACTTCACCGAACATTAGTCAGCCCTGTCGCTGGTGACAGAAGTGCTTGACAGAGCTGCTGGAAAGTGGGTCATGTGGTGGATAAAACATAGCCTGCTTCCCCAGGCTGCTTTTAGTGTGGACCTCCTGAGACTGCAGTAAATAATAAATACCTGCAGGCCACCGTGGGCACTTTGAGTGCTGCTGCATAGCTCATCTTTGGTCCATGACAGGAGGAAATCATACAATGATGTAGTAGGTATGCAGAAAGAAGCTTTTGGCTACCCATCTCTGTTTCTGACCTGCTATTGTGATAATTTTTTTCCTGAGTATGTGGAGCCATATAGTGTGGGATGATGCAATTTCTGCCCTCATAGGCCTGCTTCCCAGACATGAGGGCTGAGGATTTCCCTGGTGTGGTGGTAGCAGCTGTTTGTTGTCAATACCTCACCAATGGCACTGGTAAGAGGAGGCCTGGGGTGCTGCTCCTGGGCAAACACCCAGCTATGCCTGGTTACAAAGGGAGATTTTTGGCTGTGAGAGCAGTGTTCACTAACACAACAGCCATTTCATATCTCTCCCATAGGAAAAGGCTGTGGGCCACATAGAATTTAATGTCTTTTAGAAGTCTTTATGAGAAGTGCAATGCTGTGCTGTTTCAGGCTTTTTAAAAGTCACGTCTTTTATTTGAAAAGGAACCTGCAAAGAACTAAAAAAGAATGAGGTTTGTGATCTGTTTTTGCTGTATAATGATCTATTTCTTTCTCTTACTTTTCCCTCGCCCCTTCCCTTTCTCTTTTCTATTTCTCCCTAGAAAGGTTAGGAGTTTTCCTAGCTACTGTTCGACAGCTTGTTATCCAGACTGTAAACACTGAATTTCAGTACTTCCCATCACTGGAAGAATCAAGGCACTGAATCATTAACAAGGCAACACTTTGTGCCAAATGTTTGTTTGCGATTAATGGTAAACAGATATTTTTAAAAAGACAAAAAAAAAAAAGGATTAAAATATCCTCTTTACTAAAATACTCACCCTGCAATTTTCTTCCACAAAAATGTTTGGACAACTCTGTTCATACACATTTCTCTGTTTCTGTCAGAGTACTCCAAAGAATTTTTACCCTTCCTTCATCACCACTCTGCTTGAATGCCTTCATAGTGATGGGAGGAAACATCTGTGTGATGCCAAAGGTGAAGTTCCATGTCTTGTCCAAGTCTTACAATCAACTTATATCGAGTGGGAGAGATTCTCTTCCTCCTTTTTCTCTCTACTCCTGCTCTTGCTTTCGGCTGCGTAGTCTCATGCTGAGTCTGCAGCTCCTAAAACTTTTTACTGAAGCAACTTTGTCTCTATCCTGGAAGAAAACAAGATCACTTCTCTCTGAGGTAATTTGCTGCTGGATTTCTGGATTGTATAGATTCCCAGGAGCTCCTAACAGGCATCACAGCTGGTGGTAGGTGTGCAAGGCAGTGTGTCTAGGAGTGATGTAGGGACTGTGGGACTTCCATGTTTCAACAGCGGCAGAGAAATGTTGGATGGGCTTAGTCGTCCTGTGCTGGTTCTCCACCAAGATGGAGTCACTCGTCACTTGAGCCGCAATAACTCACCATATGTGACCTTTCAGCCTGCCTCCAGAATGAAAGGTGGAAGTGCTCATATAGAAATCCTCTCCTGAACGTTCAGCTGGGATGAGTGTTCCCACTATCTCTCAAGCCACATTTCACCAGAATGAGGGCAACTACTCCCTAGTGGACTGTACTCCTTCAGGGGATTCTCAGGGTAAAAAGAGGTGTGGATTTTATCCTTCCAGAAGTGTCTTTATAGTGGTTGGTCCATGGTTAGCCTTGAGGTGATGCTAATCAGAGGAAAATTTGAAGAAGAGAGCTGCCCACATTGGAAGTGGAAAGTTGCATTAGTATATGCAAATTACAAAGGACTGAAGAGTTATGAAATACAATGCCAGTGGATCAGCTCCCGTGAGTTTTGCCAGGCTGTTAGCACTTCATCTCCATGGCCCAGCAGTCACATCTGTGTGTCTCCCAGTTCCCTAGGTACAGGCAAGCAAGGAAACTGAGGTACCTCCTGGGAAACAACACGTTTGTTAGGCTTATCAGTTGCTGCTACACAGAAAGAAAAAAGCAGAAAGTACTTTAGTAGCAAAATAGAGAGGTGCAACAGTCTGAGCAGTGTGACCATTACTGTTAGATGGGTACTCTTGCCTTTAATAGGTTATCTTTTTCCATTAGAGAACTGTTTAAATTTTTAAGTGGTGCACAAGCTCATAAGGGCTTTTACTGTGTGGGTTCCCATTTTCGTGTGGGTTTTGAATGAGTGGGAAAAGCTGATGCACTAAGATCTATTTCCAGTCTTCCCCTTGGGAACTATTGATGGTCATTTCTTCTTTCTTACATGACTTTTAAGATCCTCAACGCCCACCC